>JANAVB010001761.1:0-21836 GCA_029216955.1 Iris pallida | reverse complement strand
CATAATTGTGCGAGCTTACTCATTTTCACACGGGCATAAGCCGTATCGTATCACTAGGATATATTGTACAACCCAAGCGGTCATAAGTATTACATACTCAAATCACATTATTTTCAATTGTGGAAAATTGCTGGAAAATATTGTTTAAGAATTTCAAACTGTTTAATTGCAATTTTCAAATTATTAGTTGAATTATTAGATTTTCATAATTGTACTTTGCTCCTTTCCTGATTGGATTCCCCCCCAATAGGTTCCATTGATGATGCTGAGCTATTGATTAATAGCTATTATGATCCTGAGCTTTACCCAGCTTTGCTACCAGAGTCCCAATCGGACGATATTGATCTCGGGCTGATGAGCCAACTTACTAGATGATGATTTCTTTTTAGTTTTGATGTTTGAATTAAAAGACAGTTTTATTTTATCAGATGAATCTTTTGTTGGACAAGTTTTAATATTCGTAATATTAGATGTTGTGACAAATATATATTGTGTTGTTGTGATTACCTGCAATTGGATACAGCTTACTGCCGCCATCTCACAACGGTGCAGGCTGGGCATGATCCGATTCGACCCAACAATTTGGGACGGGTCGTGACATATTTTTAGTGGTGGCCCATACAGTTCAGATCAACAACTTAGGTAAATATATCTAGAAATATTTAGAACACTAGAACATTAATTTGTCACAACATAGGACCGAAATATATTATAAATAAATATTTTTGTTTGTTATTGACTAGTAGGCTACCATGCTTATGTTTTGTAATCCTAAACCTTCCAGAGTATGGCCACAGACAAGACCAATCCTGCTGGCGATAGGTTGCCATCACCAGATCACACCCCACCAACCAAGTCCGGATCCTACACAGCGACAGCTGGCCGATCGTCCCTATAATGTACCAGCACCCCGTGTATTTTACACTACAACTCAAGTGTTAGATCCTACATCTTCCCGGACTGAATAGCAAGCCCTGCGGTGGGTCCGATCCAGCTGCCCCACCAGTACCCGTGGACCCCACCGACCTCGTAGGTCTGCTACGAGGAGTGCTTGAGGTAAAGAGAACTCAAGCTAAAGCTCATCGCGAACAGACGGCGATTATGAGAGAAGGCATGGAGAATGCCAACAATGTAGCCATGGCTGCACTGGAGAGAGAAGAAGCAGCCCAATCTGAACCAAGGTCAGCTAAAGTCGACGATACGAGAAATTCAAGAAGCTGGGCCCTCGACCTTTCAAAGGAACCGAGGGAATCATCTACGCCGATGAATGGCTCGACAGCATGGAGCATCTCCTCAACGTTGCTCGACTTCCAGATGACCTTCAAGTTGAAGCTGTTGGACTCCAACTGCTAGATATAGCCAGCACCTGGTATCAGAATAAACTCCGACTCCAGGACAGGCAGCTTGACTGGAACACCTTTAAGAGGTTGTTCCGCAGGAAGTTCTTTCCAACATCAGAGTTGCGGGAAATGGAGAGACAGTTCCAAAATCTGAAGCAAGGGAACATGACGGTTGGTGAATATGCGGCAGAGTTTGGTCAACTTAGTCGCTTTGCCAAGAACTTGGTTGTCGATCCCGCCGATCGTGCTAAAAAATTCAGGTATGGACTGAGGGAAGATATTCGCACTCCTGTGATCGCAGGTGGTGCCAAGACGTATGAGAGGATCCTAATACGAGCTAAGGATATAAAGAAGAGTCAGCCTGCTCATTCAAAGAGGGAGTATTCTGGAACTAGCAACTTCCACAATAACCAGAAGAGGTCCAACCACAATAATAACAATAGACCTTCTCACCACCACCAGTAGCACCATCAGGCGAGGACCATTGACAGAGCGCCTCAGAAGCAGATTTATGTCTGTGATTTCTGCAAGTGGCAAGGGCATCAGGCGAACATCTGCATGAAGAGACTAGGGCACTGCCTAGTTTGTGGGTCTGCCACCCACCAAGTGAGGGACTGTCCCATGGCATTCAACCGGACCGGAACTACACAGTAGAAGGCTCCCCTACCCACTCAGCAACAATAGTTTGGGCAACACCAACAGATGACTGGGTGATCTTTTGCCCTAATAGCAGATAGGCAAGAGCCAGAGCAGGAACATACCGCTGATGTCATCACAGGTTTCATTTTTGTGCATTCACATCCTGCTTTAGCATTATTTGATTCGGTTGCTTCACACAATTTTGTAGCAACAAAATTCATCTCTGCACACCACCTAGTTACGGGATTTAGCAAGAAAATATATAGAGTTATGACTGGTGGTGGACCCATACCCATCACTGAGACCTGTAACTACCCTATAACTATCTCAGGATACAATTTCTTAGCACCCTTACTTGTGATGCCCTTACCTAACTATGATGTAGTCCTAGGAATGGACTGGTTAAGTAAGCAGCATGCGCTGATAGATTGTCACAGAGGTTGTGTAGTTTTCAGCCCACCTGGAGAGCCGGAGTTTGAAATCTCTCGAGCTCCGAAAGATATGGAGGGCATTACTTACTCCTCTGTCACCGAAGAATCTGGACCTCCTTATCCTATCATAGCAGAATTCATGGACGTCTTCCCTGATAGTCTTCCAGGATTACCCCCAGATCGAGATGTAGAATTCACCATTGACCTAGTTTTTGGCTCTGCCCCTATTTTTCGGGGATGCTACAGAGTCAACCCTAAGAAGGCCAAAGAAATGAAGGACCAGATCAATGAGCTGAAGGCCCTTGGATTTATCAGAGATGGAGCCTTATCCTGGGGAGCACTTGTCTTGTTCGTACCCAAGAAGGATGGGACTGTGCAAATGTGCATCGACTACCGGGCGCTGAACAACATCACCATCAAGAATAAGTACCCTCTGCCCTGGATCGATGACCTGTTTGATCAACTAAGTGGAGCTAAGGTGTTCTCGAAGATAGACCTTCGATCTGGCTACCATCAAATCAAGATCAGGAAGGAGGATATTCCAAAGACGGCGTTCAACACGAAATATGGTCAGTATAAATTTTTGGTCATGTCGTTTGGATTGACGAATGCCCCTACGATATTCATGAACCTTATGAACAAGGTATTCCATGAATATCTGGATCAGTTTGTTGTTGTCTTCATCGATGACATTCTGATCTACTCGACGACTGAAGAAGAGCATTAAGAGCACCTGAAGAAAGTTCTGGGAACCTTAAGGAAGGAGAAGCTCTATGGTAAGCTATCTAAATATGAATTCTTCTTAGACAAGGTGGATTTTCTAGGCCATGTTGTCACAGGAGAAGGAATTTCGGTGGATCCAAAGAAGATAGCGGCTATTGAGAAGTGGAGTACACTAAGTTCAATTACTGAAATCAGAAGTTTCTTGTGCTTAGCTGGCTACTACCGGAAATTCATGAAGGACTTCACTAGGATTGCTGAGCCGATGACAAAGCACACAAGGAAGAACGAAGAATTTGTGTGGACTGAAGCTTACTAGGCAGCATTTGAGGAACTGAAGAAGAGACTTACAACGGCACCGATACTTGCGCTACCCGCAGGTATCGATGATTTCTCAATCTACAGTCATGCTTCTGGTAAAGGATTGGGTTGTGTTTTTCAACAACATGGGAAAGTAATTGCTTACGCATCTAGGCAATTACAGACTCATGAGAAGAACTATCCCATGCATGATTTAGAGCTTACAGCAGTTATATTTGTACTAAAATTATGGAAGCATTATCTCTATGGAGAGAGAGTGGAAATATTTATAGACCACAAAAGTTTTAAATATATTTTCATTCAGAAGGAGCTGAACATGTGACAAAGGCGATGGCTAGAGCTGATAAAAGATTTTGACATCGACTTGCAGTACCATCCGGATAAGGCTAATGTGGTTGCAGATGCACTTAGTCGATACCCGATGGCGATGTTTTTGACCAAGAAGCGGCATTTGCTGGAAGACATAGAGAAGCTTGGACTGGAAATTGTACTGCCTGAAGAGGAAATGAAGAAGTTGGAAAGAGAAGAATTTGTACCAGGAGTTGAATCATCAATGATGCAGTTGCAAGTGCATTCAAGTCTGATGGATAAAATCAAGAAGACACAATTTTAAGACGAGACACTTTGCAAACTCAGAGATCAAGTGCTACAGGAACACTTGAAGGATTCTCAATCGCCAGCGATGGAGCATTGAGGCATGGTACGAGGCTTTGCGTACTAACTGGCGAACTGAGGAATGAACTGATGCAAGAAGCGCACCAGTCGCAGTATTCCATACATCCAGGAGCTAATAAAATATATCGAGATATGCGTACTATAGTGTGGTGGTACGAAATGAAGAAGGACGTATCCAGGTTTCTGGCTAGATGCTTGATTTGTCAATAAGTAAAAGCCAGCAGACAGAGACCAGCAGGACTGTTGCAGCCGCTAGACATCCTGGAGTGGAAATAGAAACACATAATGATGGAATTTGTGTCAGGATTGCCTCGATCCCAAAGAGGGAAGGACGCCATTTGGGTTATTATGGACCTACTGACGAAGTCAGCTCACTTTATCCCCTTCAAGGTTGGTCTATCCACCGAGAAGTTGGCAGCACTATACATGCAGCATATCTACCGGATTCATAGAGTTTCGATAAGTATCATATCTGACAGAGATACTAGATTCACCTCTCATTTCTGGAAGAGCTTGCACGACAGTTTGGGAACACAATTGAAGTTCAGCACCGCCTACCATCCCCAGACTGACAGAAAATCGGAAAGAACCATCCAAACGCTAGAAGACATGCTGAGATCTTGCGTCTTAGAATTTGGAGGGTCTTGGGAAGACCACTTGCACTTGGTAGAGTTCTCCTACAACAACAACTACCAAGCTAGCATCGGTATGACTCCTTTCGAGGCACTTTATGGACGTCGTTGCTGCACTCCACTTGCTTGGGACGACATAGGAGAAAGAGTATTGCTTGGACCTGAGATGGTGACCGATGCAGCAAAGAAGGTAAAGGTGATTAGAGACAAGCTCATGATTGCTCAAGACAGACAGAAGCATTGGGCTGATAGCAGTCGTCGACCATTGGAGTTTGAAACAAAAGATAGTATTTTCGTCAAGATTTTCCCTACCAGAGGAACTATCAGATTTGGCAGAGCAGGAAAGCTGAGCCCCAGGTACATCGGCCCATTCGAAGTTTTGAGTGGAATTGAAGAAGTAGCGTACCGATTAGCTCTACCAGCTAATCTTGAGGGCGTGTATAACGTCTTCCACGTTTCACAGCTCAGACGCTACATTCTGGATCCGAGCCACATCTTGGACCATTCAGAGCTGGAGAATGGACCCAGCCTTAGAGTACCAGAGAAGCCAGTGGCGATTTTAGACAGAGGTAAGAAAAAAACCAGGAACTCTGTGACACCCATAGTCAGAATGATGTGGCGGCACAATTCCCCAGGCGAGTCTACAAGGGAGCGAGAAGACGAGATGCGGGAGCAGTATCCGTATCTATTTGAGACCTGAGGTAATTTCTAACCCTATCCTTTAATTTTGAGGACAAAATTTCCTAAGGAGGGAAGGTTGTGAAATCCGTAAAATTTTGGTTAATTAATTGAATAATTTTATTAGCTAAATTACTATTATAATCATTATTAAATGTTAATTTAGGAAAATGGTTTTTTTTAGAAAAACTATTATTCATGAAATTTTAGTGTTGGACCTGACCCGTCCCGAACCCGTCTCAAACCCAAGTTTAGTTTTTTCGAAACTAATTTTGAAGTCTATTAGTTTATAATTATAAAGTTTAATTCTATACTTATTATTTAAAAGAAAAGGAATTCTTTCATTAAACTCTCATAACTATCTTTCTCTCTCATTTCTCAAAAATCACCAGACAAAGGAAAAACTTTTCCTTTCCATTTCTTTTCTAAACCGACCCTTAGCCGACCCCCTCGGCTCCCAAACGTCCGGCCGCTACCCCTGCCTTTCCGAAACTTCCCGGCGACCTCTCCTCTTCCGAAACCCCCAAATCAACCATATATAAAACCCCACCTCCTTCTATAACTCTTCACCACTCTCCCAAGCCCTAGCCCAGGCCCTAACCCGAGTCCCCTGGCCGCGCCCTTCCGGTGATCCCCGGCTGCCTAAGGCCAGCGACCCAACGCCGAGCTCCTCCCCAAGCGGCGACCCCTCCTCTACCCGCTTCCAGAGCCGGAGCACCCCGGCCAGCGCCCTCTCGGTCGACCCCGAGCGGCTTTCGCCGCTGTTCTTCCCCGCGGCCCAGGCCGATTCCGACCGCCGACCTCCCGCCGATCCGCAGCCATTTTTTGTCGCGTGTCCCGCCCCTTTTCGCGCTCCTCTCCGGTTTCGAGCCGATGTCTGCTTTCCGCGACCGTATCTGAGCGCTGTCCCGGGTTTTCTGGTATCCGCACGGATAATTCTTCCTTCTTTATTCATCTGAGGGCTCTAGCCGAGCACCCCAGGTATCTTTCGTGTCCCTTCCATTGGTGTCGATGATGACATGGTCCCCGATCTCGCTATGGAAATCAGATTGATTCGTGGATTCGAATTTTTTCGAACTCCCTTTCGGTGTGATTCTGGTTTTTGTGAGTTCTGTGGTTCTCGAAATTTCTGAGTTAAATTTGGATTACCAAGTATATGGTTCTGTGACCATTTTCTTCTTAGTTTGGTTCTGTGGTTTTCCGAATTTCAATTCGGGTTTTTCAAATTTTATTTCGGATACGATCTGAAGCTTTTGGTTATATTTTATGGTTTATAATTTAGCTATCTCTGGGTTGGGATATGTATTTGTTGTTTGACATTTTCCTAGGATTGGGTTGTTCCAATTTTAGAGGAGGTGCTGCCCAAATGTTCGAAAATATATTAAAGTTTTGAATAAAACTATTTCCAAATCCCGGCCTTTGCAAAACAAATTACAATTTGAATGTTGGTTTTAAATATGGATTTTTGTATCATTTTCGGGTGATGACCGTATCGGTCTGTAGACTCTAGCAAAATGCAAATGAAACCGGAATTTTCGGACGTTGAGGCATAAGCTAGAATGCAACATGATATTTTGGACCAAGTCTAAGACTTACCATATTTTTTATATTTTTAAATTTAAATAATTATTTTAGAAAGTATTCTGGCCAATAGCATTTTGAGTGCAGGACCTCGGCCTGCAGAATGGACCGCTTTACGGCGTTCGGAGCTCAACAACAATTTTTTTAATTAATTTATGTAATAAATTGTAAGGGCATAAGCCCAGTTTCTATTTTCTTTTTCGAGACCTTGTAGTGTGTAGTATAGCTTTTTTTCTGGGTTGTTGTTTTGGCATTAAATACGTAGAATATAAAAATAAAATATTTATTTTATATAGAAATTTAATAAGTTTTCTCACATTAAGTTTTTGTAAGTTAACAGAAATTCATATTTTTCTCATTTAAAGAAAAAAAAATCTAGTTATATATATATATTTTTTTTTTTTTGTAGTTTAGTAACACACACACACACACACATATATATATATATATATGTGTGTGTGTGTGTGTGTGTGTGTGTGTGTGTGTGTGTGTGTGTGTGTGTGTGTGTGTGTGTGTGTTACTAAACTACAAAGTTTTGACAATTAAACTGGTAAATATTATTTTCTCAATTAAATCAGTAAATTGATTTTTACCTCGTTAAATAATTAATTGTAGTTCGTAATGATAACATATTCCGGTAGAATAATTTTAACAAATTAAAAACTTGATTAGGATTAATTTTAGAGATTATAACTAGAACACCTAGATCTGGTTTAAATATGGTTCTAAGTCAGAACTTCTCAATTGTAGGATATCGAGGATGAGTCTGAAATCTTTTCCCGGTAACAATCTCAAATCCAGTTATAAACCAAGGCAAGTACGGTTATGTTTATTTTTCAATTTAATTATTAATTGTAATATTGCAAGATTAACCCATATTGCTACACGGAACTCTCTCCTAGAGTATTGATTGTTATTGATTGTGGGATTGGGGGAGTAGTGTAGTGTTTTATGACCAATACCTTCATATTGCATAATTGTGCGAGCTTACTCCTTTTCACACGGGGATAAGCCGTATCGTATCACTAGGATACTATTGCACAACCCAAGCCGGTCATAAGCATTACATACTCAAATCAGATTGTTTTCAATTGTGAAAAATTGCTGGAAAATATTGTTTAAGAATTTCAAACTGTTTAAATTGTAAATTTTAAATTATTAGTTGAATTGTTAGATTTTTATAATTGTACTTTGCTCCTTTTCTGACTGGATTCCCCACCCCCAATAGGTTCCATTTATGATGCTATTGATTAATAGCTATTATGATCCTGAGCTCTACCCAGCTGTGGTGCTAGAGTCCTAATCGTACGATGTTGATATCGGGGCTGATGAGCCAACTTACTAGATGATGATTTTCTTTTTAGTTTTTGATGTTTGAATTAAAAGACAGTTTTATTTTATTAGATGTATCAGATGAATCTTTTGTTGGACAAGTTTTAATATTCGTAATTTTAGATGTTGTGACAAATATATATTATGTTGTTGTGATTACCTGCAATTGGATACAGCTTACTGTCGCCGTCTCACAACGGTGCAGGCTGGGCATGATCCGATTCGATCCAACAATTTGGGACCGGGTTATGACAGCGGTAGTTATCGTCCGTCGTTAGCCGGTAGGTGAGGGCCACTCGAAGTGAGGGGATCTGAGTTTCCAATGGGAGGACTGCCTTGCTCCTGTAAACCAAGGAGAATGGTGTATTTCCTGTAGCCGTCTGAATTGTCGTCCGATAAGCCCATAAACACTCACCAAGCTTTTCATTCCAGTCGCGCTTGTTCGTAGATACGAAATTTTTGAGGAGCTTGATTATGGTTTTGTTGAATGCTTCAGCCAGACCATTGGCCGAGGGGTTGTGTGCTGTTGAGGCCATGTTCTGAATTCGATTCTTAACCCAAAATCGATAGAAAGCGTGGCTTACGAACTGCGAACCATTGTCATAGATAATCCTCTGAGGCAGTCCAAAATGGTAGATGATGTGATATTTTATGAAGCTAATCACGTTCGATGTTTTGACCTCTACCAACGGAACAGCTTCTGTCCATTTGGAGAAGTAATCGGTGATTGCAAGTATGAACCGATGCCCTCTAGACGACGGCGGGGTGATTGGCCCAATGATGTCACTACTGAAATATGCTTAATTGGCGATGTAAATTTAGCGACGTTCAATGAACGTAACTAAATTGTGTTTATTAGCGATGTTTTATTGAAACGTCGCTAATAGTCGCTACTAGCAACGAAATAAGCGACGTGACAACGACGTATATTAAATATATGAGCTAGTCATCGCGAAACGTCGCTCTGACATCGCTAATAGCGACTAATTTAGTGACGATAGTATTAACATTGCTAAATTATAATTATATTCCCCCTCCAACGATTCATTTCCCCTATTTTACTGTCTCACTCTCTCTCCTCTCCCCTTCCGGCGCTCTCACTCTCCCCGGCGCTCTCACTCTGTCCGACGACTCTCACTCTCTCCGGCGACTCTCCTCCCTCTCCGGTACGTGACTCTCCCCCTCCCTCTCTCTCTTCAGTTGTTTTGGTTGTTGGTGGTTGGGGGTGCGGGTGGCTCGGGGGAGGGACAGGGGGGATGCGGGTGGTTGGGGGGTGAGTGGGGGGTGGCTGGGGGGATAGGGCATGGGGGACAAGGGCGGCTGGGGGAGGGGAGCTAGTGTTAGGGTTTGGGTTAGGGGAGGGGAGCAGCGGGGGTGGGGGCATCTGAAGGATGGGATCAGAGGGGGTGGGGGTGGCTGGGGAGGGGAGTAGGGGGGTGGGGGCGGCTAGGGAAAGAGAGCAGGGGGTGGGGGCGGCTGGGGGAGTGGAGCAGTAGGGGTAGGGGCGGCTGGGGGAGGAGAGCATAGGGGTGGGGGTGGCTGGGGGGAGGAGAGCGGGAGGGGTGGAGGTGGCTGGGGAAGGGGAGCAGGGGGGTGGGGACGGCTGGGAGAGGGAAGCAGGGGGGTGGAGGCGGCTTGGGGAGAGGAGGGTTAGGGGTGGTGTAGGGGGGCTTAGTCAGGTTCACCGATAGTGCCAAGAAATCTGATAATTTAGTAATAATTATTTGTTTTCCGACACCGAAAAATATGATACTCCGATTCGAATGCACCAATAGTGCCGATATTTGTAACAAGTAGTTTTGTTGGTTGGTTAATTGGTAACATGGTCATCGGAACATATAGTCCCTGCAGCCATTCGACTAGCGAGACAGAAACTATGGTACGACATGATGATCATGACATAGTCCTTGCAGCCATTCGACTGGCGAGACAGAAACTATGTAGCCGTAGATAAAGTTGACTGTCCTCTGACCCTCATCCCTCGGCAATGATGATATGACAACCTATCATTATATCTTATATAATAGTAGATGATGTCTTAGTATTACATTTTGTGAGTTCATCTTGATTTTGTTACATTCTTCAGATACTAGATACGATAAGAACATATACTACACCATATGTACAGAACGTAGATGATTCACACTAATGTATGCTATAACGAATTTTGGGTTGTGTTCTGAGCCATCCGTTCTCACACTTGGCAAAAAATTGAATTTTTTTGTAATTTATCTGCTTTCGAAAATGTACTCAAACGAGATTATGGTTCCTTTAGTTAGCTTGCTTATGTTACAATTATATTATTTGTGAATATCGACCTTACTAGATGGCACCCATGACCCGAGGAGCGGCACATCGTTTGAGGGAAACAGTGAATGCTGAGGTGGCTCCTCCTACTGTTATGGAGGAAGTGGCACCGGTAGTTAGTGAGACCGAGAGTTCTATTCATCCAGCACCGGTAGCTAGTGAGACCGGGAGTTCTATTCATGCAGCACTTGCAATGGACTATATCTCTTCTGCCGCCGTCGATCCCACTTATTCGAGGTGGTTGCATGATCGTATCACTGAGCGTTTGTGTGAGCTACGTGGTTCTCATTAGCTATTAGTACTTATTTGTATTGGACTATTTTTATTGGGTTGTTTTTGTATTAGACTATTTGTATTGGACTATATATATGAATTAGTACTGTGTTAATCTATGGATTGTATTGGACTACGACATGGTGATCAGGACATAGTCCCTGCAGCCATTCGACTGGCGAGGCTGAAACTATATGTAGTCGTAGGTAAAGTTGACTATCCTTCAACCCTCATCCCTCGGCAATGATGATATGACAACCTATCACTATATCTTATATAGTAGTAGATGATGTCTTAGTATTACATTATGTGAGTTCATCTTGATTCTGTTACATTCTTCAGATACTAGATACGATAAGAACATATACTACACCATATGTACAGAACATAGATGATTCACACTAATATATTGTAGAATGAATTTTGGGTTGTGTTCTGAGTCATTCGTCCCCATACTTGGCAATTAAGCATATGAAATATATCGTTGAAGAACATAAAACTTGTGGTCGTTACTGTAGAAAGTGCAGACTGACATGAACTGATGCACGAAAAGGAGGAGATCAAAGCTGTAACAAGTAAAGTTGTGTTTTGGATATTCTACTCTTGTAAGCTCTTTGTTCACAAAGCAAGATATAATGAATACATAACAAGTATCGAGTTTATAACTCTTGTAAGCTCTATACTTGAGTTACGAACTCGATACTTGTTCTGTATTCTTTAATTATAGCTTGCTTTGTGAACAAAGAGTTTACAAGAGTTCTTTTTCCAAAGCATAACTTTTCTTGTTCCAGCTTAGAGCTTCTTATTTTCATCCATCAGTTCATGTCGGTCTTCACTTTCTGCAGTAACTTTCTCCTATTAACCTCCCTCCCTTGGCAATGATGATACGACAACCTATCTTGATTATGTCATTATAGTAGTTGATGTCTTAGTATTATATTATGTGGGTTCATCTTGATTTTGTTATATCCTTCAGATACTAGATTCGACAAAAACATATACTATACCATATGTACAGAATATGATGATCCACACTAATGTATGCTAGAATGAATTTGGGTTTATGTTCTGAGCCATCTGTTCTCACACTTAAAATATATATGAATTAGTACTGTGAGATCGTCGGAGAGAGTGAGAGCGCCGGAGGGGGGAGGAGAGAGGGTGAGAGAGTAAAATGGGGGAAATAAATTGGTGGGAGGAATATAATTAGAATTTATCGATGTTTATACTAACGTCGCTAAATTAGTCGCTATTAGCGAAGTCATAGCGACATTTCGCGACGGCTAGCTCATGTAACTATGTAGCTGTAGATGAAGTTGACTGTCCTCCGACCTTCATCCCTAGACAATGATGATACAACAACCTATCACTATATCTTATATAGTAGTAGATGATGTTTTAGTATTACATTATGTGAGTTCATCTTGATTCTGTTACATTCTTCAGATACTAGATACTAGATTCGTTAAGAACATATACTACACCATATGTACAGAACATAGATGATTCACACTAATGTATGCTAGAATAAATTTTGGGTTGTGTTCTGAGCCATCCGTTCTCACACTTAAAATACATGAATTAGTATTATGTGTCAATCTTTGTTTTTATATTTTCGACGAATCCAGGGATTGGATTCTGTATTTTGTATTTTAGACTCTGTATTTTGGCTCCAGCTCCAGCTCCATTTGCATTAATCTACGGTACGACATGGTGATCAGGACATAGTCCATACAGCCATTCGACTGGTGAGGCAGAAACTATGTAGCCGTAGATAAAGTTGATTGTTATCTGACCCTCATCCCTCGGCAATGATGATATGACAACCTATCACAATATCTTATATAGTAGTAGAGGATGTCTTAGTATTACATTATGTCAGTTCATCTTGATTCTTTTACATTCTTCAGATACTAGATACGATAAGAACATATACTACACCATACGTACAGAACATAGATGATTCCCACTAATGTATGCTAAAATGAATTTTAGGTTCGGTTCTGAGCCATCCGTTCTCACACTTGGCAAAAATTAAATTTTTTGTGTTTTATCTGCTTTCGAAAATGTACTCAAACGAGATGGCACCCGTTTTCACAGATGGAACCTAAGACCCGAGGATCTCGCTTGAGGGAGGCACAGATGGCTGTGAAAGAGGAGGTGGTTCCAGCTCCAGAGGGCAGTTCAACCGAGAGAGATGCTCCAGAAGTTATTCCAAAAGATGAGGGAGCTGTAAAGGAGGAGGTGGCACCACAGGACAGTTCCACCGGGAGTTCCAATCATCCATCTCCTCTGGATATTGATCTGGCTGCCGCGGATCCTACTTATGCGCGCTGGCTGAGGGAGTTATATCTGCCCCAGCATAGACGACGGTAGATACATATATTGATTGGATTTTTTTTTATGGATATATCTCATCTGGATATTGTGATGGATATTTATTTTGATGAATATATCTCCTTTTGGATATTGTGATGGATATTTATTTTCTTGTGTGTGAAGTATATTGGTATAGCTTGTTGTGTGATGCATATTATGATTTATATTTGTTTGTGTGATGTGTGATGCATATTGTGATGTTCCGAGAGGCTTGAGGAGACGACCAATTAGTTTTGGTCTATTCTGGATTGTATTATACGGGCTGGTGTTGAGTGTTGCATCGAAGGGGTCGGCGAACCCAGGGATTAGATTCTGTATTTTGGATTGGATTGGATTATATAATTTTCATTGTACATTTGCATTCTGGATTCTTTTTTTTAATTTTTTTAATTTAGTAACATTTTTAGCGACGTTTATATTCGTCGCTAACAGTTACCGACGAATATAAAGGCCGCTAAAAACATCGCTAAAATGTTAACGTGGCAAACAATCTGATGCCACCACATCGTCGCAAGAACGTCACTAATGTGTCGCTAATCGGCGACCACTTGAACACGTCGCAAAGAACGTCGCTAATTAGCGACCTTATAAACGTCGCTAACTAACGTCGCCATAGCGACGTTTTGCGACATTTTCTCGATTAGCGACACACTTTTTTTCGTTGTTTATGAAACGTCGCTAAAAAAGTCGCTAATTGAGTTTAGCGACATTTTGGCCGAGTTTAGCGACATTTTGGAACGTCGCTAATCTGACAAATTTTTGTAATTTGTCGATTCCCCATGCTTCGAATGGCCAAGAGGCCACTATCGGGTACAAAAATTCAGATGGCAGATGTATGAAATCTGCATGGATCTGGCTAGCCTTGCACTTCTTTGTATAATCAACCGCATCTGCGACCATTGTGGGCCAGTAATAACCCATTCGGCGAAGACAATTTTGTAATTTTGGGCCAGGTTGGTGAGCCCTACAAGTACCGTCATGAGCTTTACGTAGGGCTTCTTTGGCTTCTGCATTTGACAGGCAACTTAGTAGTAGCCCATCTTAGGATCGCCGATATAACATTTTCGTCTCTGTATCGTAGAAGAATCTGAGAGAGCATCTTCTGATTGAGGTATCTTCCTTCATATTCTCTGGCAAAATTCCATAGACCGCAAAGTCGATGGGCGGATGTCTCCAGTCTTGTATGTCGTTGGTTATCTGCGCGGAGCAACTCATACCCAGTTGAAGATTGTTCCTGGGGCAGACCAGTTCATGGCCTATTATGTCAACTAGATGATGAGTGTTATTCGGGAGTGCCAAGGAAGCAGCGAGACCTGCCAGGGCATCGGCTTAGATATTTTGAAGCCTAGGAACGTGCTCTATAAAGAACCCTTCCAAGCTTGTAATGATGGCAATTGCTATCTGATAATAGGGAATCAGGTCCTCCTTGCGAACCTCGTATGAACCCCGGATCTGGTTAACAACCAACTACGAGTCACCATATGCTTCCAGGTATCTGATTCCTACTTCTTTTGCGAGTTGGAGTCCAATGACTAGAGCGTTATATTCGGCTACGTTGTTCGAACAGGATTTTGTAAGAGAATACGCCCGATTGACTACTAGCCCGAAGGAAGAAATTAATACCACCCCGACTCCAACGACAATATCACCTTGTGGTCCTGTTCTTGAAGCACCATCGAAGAACATGCGCCAAATAGCGTCGTGCGAAGTCATATTCGAGGCGGCAACTTTATCAGGAATTTCTTCATAAATTTTGGCTGTTTCTGAGCCTGGATGGGCTGCTAAAAAGTCAGCCAGGGCTTGACCTTTGATAACCTTCTGCGAAACAAAGACCATATCATATGGGGATAACAGTATCGCCCAGGTGGCTAGACGAAAACTGAGTGCGCCTGGCTTGGTCATGAGAACCCTAAGGGGATTAACTCGTGAAACAATATGGATGGTTTGCCCTGTCACATAGTGTCGTGTTTTCTGAATGGCGAATAGTAGGGCAAGGCACTCCTTCTCCATAGCAGTGTACTGTAGTGCCCCATCCCTACATCGTTTCCTGTTCTCCATTTATGGGGTGCACGAGAAAGGAACACTGTCGCTATCGATTCGGTCGAGACCGATAGGTCGGGATCGATCGAACGGGAATGATTGAATTAAGATCAATTCCCCGTTATGGAATGGCTTCTTCGAAACCAAGTCCCATATTCAGCGGGTTGTGCCTCAAGGATTGACTTTGCGGCTGAGTCGGGAGAGACCTCTCATTGCTCTGCTTTTTACACCGCTTGCGTTGGTTTTGACTTTGTTTTCTGAATGCGTTCTCGTTAATGTGTTCGATGGTTTTTATGGCTTGCATTTCGAACTCGCATTTTCTATCAAACTTCTTGAATAATACAGTATTCTAATCGGTTGCTTGTGCTATTTCAGGTAATCGCGTAGGCGACGTCTAGCTCGACCAACAAGTTCTCTTGCCTGAAGCAAACTCAAGGTGAGTGGCTGACCCTTCTCTTCTTGACCCCTCTTAGGTAAATCGATAGTGTTGTTGCGAATGAAAGAATGAATGCAAGGGCATGGACACGGTAAAATGATCAAGTTTTCAAAAAGAATGTAGGCTATACTTTAATAACTAAATATTGTCTTAACTCGATCATTGGATAACTTGTCGACAAGGAGAGAGTTTTCTCGAGCGACAACCCGGGGCCACGGGACTGACTCGGCCTAGGAGGAAATACGGTATAGCTGTGCTGGATGATAGCACGGGTTAGGCGGGGACTTTCAGCGGGGCTATCTACCTACGTTGAAAGGGCCCCGACTAATAAAGCTATAAGTCTATGATGGCTTGTGGTGTCAGTGACCAATCACACGTAATATTGCACTTGGTATAAAAATGATAACAATTGACAGGGAAGAACATGGTAAGTTTTATAAGGCACGACGTGGTACGTCTTGGGTAAGTCTCAATGTATTTTATATTATGCTTATCATATGATTGTTTGAAAATTATTAGGATGGTTAGAAACATTCATACATTAAGTCATATAAACTCTTCAAACAAATGAGAACTTGGAACTTAATAGCCACGCACCAGTACAATGTATTGATCCTCGCTCTCCACACAGGTACCCCGAACCACGAAAGGCGTGCTGCTTAAAGCTCAAGGCGGCGTGAATATTTTTGAAGCCTCGTCCGTGTGTTAATGGCTTGTTCTGAATTCCTTTTGAAGACCCCGTACTCAGTCCAAAAGAAGATGATGACTCGACTCCCCTCGATAGCAGGTGGAAAGTGTTATATTTTGTATGTAAAAAGGGATGTAATGTATGGAACGACTATCTCATCAGCATTCGTTTTGTAATCGAGTCATGTTGTAGCCCGCACGGCAATAAATGTAATTAAGTTAATGTAATTGAAGTTTTATTATCAATGCAAAGTCTACTTCTATTTCAAATGTGTTAATCAATTTCTATGCATACTCTAACTTGATGTTGTGATTCGGATAACCTTATGACTATGCTTTGTGCGATTGCAACTTAGGTTCGCACGGCAACACGCCCGGAGGACGACTATCGATTCTACAGAATCGGGGCATGACATGTACCTATGTTTCGGTCCTACCATCATCCGGCTGAGTTAGTAAATGGCTTGTTCATGTCTTGCATCATTATTTTGTGCTAGCAGAGCACCGAGGGAGTTTTCCATTGCCCGTACATAGAGCAGGAAGGGCTTTCCGACGACCGGAGCTACGAGAATTGGCGAAGGGTTGGCATCGCCCTGAGAGGTTAGATATAAACCTCCTGATATAGGCTAGTCTTCCTGAAGGCCGCGGAGTTCGCGAAGATTCTTTGGTGGGTTCATGTCCAGGATTGCTTCTGTTTTGTCGGGATCTATGTGAATGCCCCGGGAAGTAATGACAAAGTCCAAGAACTTTCCGCTGGACACCTCCAGAAAAGACTTGGTGGGATTCATCTTCAGGTTGTGTGCCCGCATGAGGTCGAACATTGTTCTCAAATCATATAAATGATCGTTTTTTGTACGACTTTTGACGGCAATGTCATCTACATAACACTCCACCGTCTTGCACAAATGATCTCTGAAGATGACACTCATAGCCCGTTGATATGTAGCACCAGTGTTCTTCAGGCCAAAGGGCATGACCGTATAACAATATACGTCGATCGGTGTTCGGAATGATGTATGCATCTCATCATCAGGAGCCATCTTGATTTGATTGTACCCTGAAAAGCCATCCATAAAGGACATGCGTTCGAAGCCACATGTATTATCGATCATTATATCGGTGATCGGAAGAGGGAATTCATCCTTAGGGCATGTCGCATTCAGATTGCAAAAATTGATACAGATTTGGATTTTTTCGTTCTTCTTGATGACTGGCATTACGTTGGCTACCCAGTCTGGGTGCTGCTCTTCACGGATGAAACCTCTAGCTATAAACTTGTTCACTTCTGCCTCGATGGAATTCATGATGTCTAGACGAAATTGCTGCTGCTGTTTCTTGACTGGTTTTGCGTCCGGATAACTATTGAGCTTATGGAGTGCAATCTCGGGGTTTAGCCCTGGCATGTCTTCATAGCTCCAGGCAAAGACGTCGATGTATTCTCGGACGAGTTGTAACAACGACTCCCGCTCGTCGACTGTCAGACTTTTACTGACGAAGATTGGCTTCAGAGGGGATTCATCGTCGAGGTTAAATTGCATAACCTCATCTTCAGTGGGAGGATCACGAAGTTCAAAGTATTTCTTCTATTGTGCATCCAGTTGCTGGACCTACGGCTCCAACTCAAGTGGTTCAAGTAGGTCTTCGTCTTCTTCTTCGATATTAGCAGATATCATATTGGCAGATAATGTCTGTCTGAACATATCTCCAATACTGATATCGGAGTCATAAATAGGTGACTCGGACGAATGAGACTGCCACTCGCATTCTTTGTCAGAACTTTCTGGCGTTGTTGGTGGAGTAACATACCCGAGGCCGCGTCTGGATTTGTGATAATAATCCTAAGGCTTCTTTGCTGGTGTCGGCGGCTGTAGAGGCAATCATCGAACACTGCCATAATTTATACCCGGGGTTGCCTCCATGTCGTACCCCTGCTTTTGCATGAAGTACTTGGCTTGAGGACTATACAAATAGGGCGGTAGTCTTTCAGCGTTGGGTCCGAGGTCGGACTCTTGTGACGTGAAAGATTAAGGACCTTCTTTTCAGCCAAAGATGATTGTGTGATCCCACCCTCTTCTGTCAGGGACCGGAAAGTAAGCACCTTTTATGGGAGTAAGTCGATTCGGGGTACGGACGGTTGTCACCTATGTGTACAGGCTCACGTCTAGACAGTCCTATGCGGCATACGTTAGATTAGGCTTATCATACTCAGAATAGTCTAACGGCAGCCTCTTATTGATGAACATCATCATGAGAAGGGCTATCCGCCTGTACAACCACGTATTTGGCGAGTTCTTCGTCCTCCTCGGCTACCCCCTGCGAGCTTAGAGGTCAGGATGCTGTCTTGGGCAGCTTGGCCACCAGGGGTTCTGCTTGAGGTATTAATTTGCCTGAGAGTGTTAGATTGACACTTGGCTGCTGACTCGTCTTGGGAAGACGGATAACAATGGGCTCAGCAAGGGACTTTGTGTCTTCTGGTCGCCTTGGAGTAGATTTTGGTAATCGAATTATCATCGGTGTTACAGAGGGCCTTGCATTTTTTCTGTTGCCTTTAATTGGTTTTTGGCAACCGGATCACCATTGGTCCTATGACAGGATTTGGCTCTTGGTTGGATCTCGGGAGGCGGATGACCATTAGTTCCAACTGTATAGGTGTGGCAGGAGAACCGAGCACCTCTTTATGCAAGGTTGCGACAAGGGGTGCGGTACTGCCCGGTTTGCGGGCTTGGAGACGAATTTTCAAGGGTTCTTCTAGCCCAGTGATGGCCTCCGGCTCGGCCGTTATATGTTTTCTGGATTCATCATATAGACAAGCCTCGAAAGAGTAATAAGCTTCAACCCCTTTGAAGGGATCAATGTCGGTAAATTCGGTCTTCACGGAACCGTGCTTACTGACATATTTGAAACACTGGTGAAGGATAGATGGCACGATCATATAGTCATATATCCATGGACATCTCAGGAGGACGTTCTAGGCGGTGTCTGCATCTATGACGTAGCAGGTAACTTCCGTCTTCAGGTCGCTAATCTGACACTTCAACCGAATCTTCTCTAGGGGATAGCTTTTTCCTGAGTTAAAATTGCTAATGGCAGTGTTGGTTGCCGCTAGCCAATGCATAGGGATGCCAAGAAGTTGGAGCAGGCTTTTCGGAATGATGCTTATTGACGAGCCAGGGTCGATATGCATCCGATCCACCTTGATGTCGCCTATGTATCCAGTGTAGTACAAGGGACGATCATGCAAATTAGACTTGATCAACATGTCCTGTGGGGTAAATATGATGTTGGGTATTGCATCTGTGCTATCGCCACCCTGTAGATCTGTTGGCGAGTCTTCCCCTGGAGGCTTGACCTGAGCTAAGTAGGCATTAGCATTCTGGAGTGCTTCGCTGAATGTGACACAAAGATCCTTGGGGAGCCTTAGGAGGTCGTATAGCGACAACTTTGCTGGCGTATTAGCCAATTATACGAATATGTCAAAGTTGTAAGGTCTCTCCAGTCCCTGAGGTATATCATTACGGAGTGGCCTGTCGAAGCTGGTCTCCCTTGTCTTGGATTTATCCGCCAGTGGAGGCTGAGATGGCCTTGGAACGTCAGAGGGAGGCAACGTTGCTGGCTGAAGATCTTCGGCTGGACTATCCGTATGGGCTGGACTTGTGCTCCAGACTGGGTAATAACAAATGCAGCTTCTTCAGCTTCAGCTAAAATTGTGTGGCAGGCTCTAGACTTTCTACCATTCTTCTTGTTGGTAGGAGATGACACCCCATGTGTAACTTCGGGCACCAAGTCTGGATGCACCCACATGATCTCTCCTCGCGATGTAGTGAGAGGTACCAGTCCAGATGTCTGGTTCCGGATAGGTGGAAGATTGTAACCTCCATCGTTGCCCGAGGGACAGGTATTACCCCGTCTGGAGTACTTGTCGGAGGGAAGTCGTCGAACTGAATAGATACCATGTTCGCTGCCATGGTAACCTCTTCAAAATCTATCGACAGAGCTTTTCAGTCGATAAGACTCTGAATGTACCGCTTCAATTGGAAGCAATCATGAGTAGTATGATCGATATTGCGGTGGAAGTGACAGTAGTTTGGATCCTCCATTTCTGCTGCTCGGGGCTTACGCCTTGGTGGAGGGAGCTGAATCCTACCCCCTTACAGGAGCATGTCGAAGATAGGTTTGACATGACTATCTTCAAATGATTAGTTGATCTTGGGCCACGAACCTTCCGCCTATTTTTGTTCGGGCTTCGGAGTCACATCGGTGACCATGGCCTGTTTGCCTTTATTGGCCCGGTTGGTGGTGGCGTCACTGTTGTTGTTACTGGAGGTGGACCCAAGACATCTGTCCTTATCTTCTCCATCTATGATGTGTAATCCCAACTGGCAAGCCTTCTTCAACTTTGCTTCCGTGTTGGTAGTACTTATGATGAAGGTCATCCAATCTCTGAACTGATCGTCACCCATCCAGAGGCTAATTGTAGGAAGCAGCTTCTTCTGGCAAATTTCAATCAAGTAGCTCTCAGGATTACCTTGGGTCAACCTCATTGCAGTTTGGCGAAACTGCTCGATGTAGTTCCTCGTTAGCTCCCTCTCTCCCTAAACGACGTCCATGAGAGATGACTTCGTCACGTCATGTCCCACTTCATAGAATCTCTCCAGGAACATGTGCTTGAAGACGTCAAAAGAGTGAATGCAGTTGTTAGGAAAGTTGCGGTACCAGTCGAACGCGATTCCCTCCAATGCTCCAATGAATAGTCGCGTGAGGATGGCATCACTATGCGGCAAGTGGTCGGTTATGACTTCAAAGTAGGTCATGTACCGACTAGCAGAGGTCTTCCCATCATAAGCATCGATATAAAATAGCTTGTACCGCGATAGAAAAGGCATATCTCTCCATGCAACCGGATATAGCTGTCGTATTCTGAGATCTCGAGAGGAGTCTCGGACATTGAACATCGCCCGAAGCTCCTGAACTTCCCTCCTTGCCTCTTTGGCTTCATCAGCAGCTGAAAGAAAGAACGGATGGTGCTACAGGATCATCACCCAAAGGAGGGGCGATCGTGTTGGAGTTCGTGTTGGACTGCGGGTTCCAAGATTTTTGTCTGGGCGTTCTTGTTGGTTGAGCTGGCAAGGCGGCTTTGATCTCGTCCATAGGACTTGACCAAGGACAGGAGCATGGCTTCCAACACTTCTAGCCATTGTCGATCGGAAGGCGCTTCATGATCATTGTCAGTCATAAAGACTGTTCTCAGGTGTAGAGGTGGAGGGGATTGTGGCAGCGGTACTCTTTTGTGTCGCACCTTGTATAGAAAAATTGCAGGGAAGTCGGAATATCATCTTCTCCGACGCGGAAGGGTTGCTACCCCCTG
>JANAVB010001760.1:37500-55000 GCA_029216955.1 Iris pallida | reverse complement strand
AAACCTATGGCTGGGGGACCCTAAATGAATGTATCTATGGTGAGAAGAATCTAAAGGGTTTAGGGATCATTACCTTTTGAGAGTTGGAATCTCAATGAAAAGTTCCTTGAAAAGCTTCCTGTAAACCCCCTATATTTCCAAATGATTTATTGATTTATAGGATTTTAAGAAGTTAATTGGTAATTAGCAGTTTATAATAAAAAAATATGATTATAGGTATAGGTATATAGATATAAGTTAATGCTTAGAAAAGAAATTTGTGGTAATATACTCTAGGAGTATATATAGAGTTTAGTAATTTTATGAAAGATTTTTTATAAATGGTAATTTTAGGTATATATGTAGGTACTTTTATATAGGGGTGTATATATATTACATTGTATGAGTATATATGTATATATACTAAATTGTATGAGAGTATAGAAATATAGGAATTATATATGTCTATATATATACTTGTATCTATGTGTGTGTACTTGAATGTGTTAGTAACATAGAGATAGTTGCATATACGCCTTATCTTAAATATATTCATTATTTTATATAGAAAAAAAGGAAAGGATTGAATTATTTATCAACTCACGAGATATGAAAATCTCGTGAGTTAGTAACCACGCAAATACCCGACTTGCCACAGCCACCTAGCGAGATCAAATATGGGAAATTCAAATTTAGATTTGATCAAATTTTCTTCTGAAATCCAATCGTATCTAACCCCTTATCAGATTAGATTAAGCAATACAAATCAAAATTTGATTAAAGCCATTGATATACAACCTACATAGCATTGGCGGAAAAAACACCAATAGTCGAAAGCAAACCTACTGAATCCTTCGCGAGCACTGCCAGCCCCAAAACCTGAGTCTTTTTCTTCCTCCTCCGAGCCCCACGATCTACCTGCCTTGTCGTCGACCGCCCCACACAGCCAGGAACACCCCGCGGACAGACGTATCCCCGACACAGCCACCTGCAGGTAACCCCCTTTGCGTGATGATTTCTCCTTCGTTATTCAATCATTTTCGTTCATACAAATTTCTAATTGCAGTCTATATGACCATCTAGGAAGCCAAGGATCTAGAATTCGTTATTGTGAACCCATCCGTCCAGAGAATCGATAAGAAGAGTTGAGCAAAATTCGTTCAAAATAGAGAATTAGGGGTTGTCCAAATACCCGACTTGGAAGGCTAACCACGGCCGACCTGACAGTATTTTATACAGATTGTGATTTCATGAATTATCCAGAAAGTTATTTGTAGTTAAAGTTCCAAGAAAAATTGTTCGAAAACTGTGAAAATTCAGAAAACTTTTCCCCATACGACGTGCGTCCCGACAAATCGGGAGGCATGGTCGTGCACTATATGTATCGAAATACACGTATGGATGTTGTCAACGTGTGGGAACTGACGGAACTCGATTTCGTTGTGCATGCACGACGAAACCAGTACGTATCCATCGAGATACCCCCGTATCGATGTTTTGCAGACTTGACCATAACTTCATGCATGTTCGTCGGATCGACACAAAACTTGCGCCATCAGGACCGTATCAATTTTTTGGTCCTGTATACCAAGTTTGGTCCGATTCTGAGAAGGTTGATCGGAACGCCAAAATTGGCAGGCCCGCAACCCAACCCAATGAGCAATTTTGTGCACAGCTCATCGAAATCTAAAATTAGACATATTGTTGGGTTTGCCTTCTCAAACCGAATCCGTAGACATGTAGTTTGACGACTTTAGAGACCGTAGACATTGGCACGTATTTCGGTGCAAAACTGGTCCAACGGCGGACATCATTTTGGACAGGCATTTCGGTAAAATTAGATCCAAAATTACGATTTTGCCACTGTTCCATAATTAAATTTTTGGACAGACGTTTCCTAGGTATATCATATTCCGAGTATGCTCTTGATGTTTGATTCAGCATCCAGCGTTGTTTGGAGATTGTGACATCCTTTTGCTGACATTGTGATTTTTGGAGTTGCCACCTTCTCACCATCAGGCAAGATACCTTGCCACCTTACTCTGTGAATTATGTATTCTTATTTTCAGTTGTTATTTTAGTATTTCTTATTTGTTAATATTATAAAACTGTGCGTCCGAGTCACACTTGGGTGCAAGCGATTCTATCGGTCGTTTTTCTCGCTTTTATTTATTCTCTCTTGCATTGACTTAGTTTAGTGATCACCCCTTTGTTGATGAGGTATCGGTATATCTCATACGATCTTAAAACTTGCTTACCAGGTGTTATGAGTCACATGTAGGACACGTGCTCGCGTGGTCGGCTGGCTACCGATACGTATGAGGCGTACGACGGACAGGAGTATCTGCCAATAGAATTGCATGCTAGTAGACTTGGCAGATACTAGAGGCTTCATGAGCCATAGATGTGACCCTACTAGGAATTAGGTGGGGAGAACAGTTTTCTTAACGTATGGGTCCCTTATGCACTTTTCTATTCTTGCTCGTGCTGGCCTCTGACATTCTAGGAATGTTATGCTTTGAGGTCCCTGGTATCCTGATGGGACCATACCTGAGTTACCTGCACCTGAGCCAGATGCCCATGCGTTGAAGGTTTGTTCTTAATTGTATTATCACTGTAGAACTGGTAGGCACCCGGCTTGCATTTATTTTTTTTTTTATTATATTATCACAGTTCATGGCATGGTTTTTCTTGTATCTTGTTACGTCCCGCTAAGGACCTGGTTATCTCTCGAGGATTAGACGATTTTCCACAGGAGTACGGAGCAGCTCTGGATCCATCTTACATTGATGATGAGGCATCTCCTACTGACTTCTAGCTTATTGATTTCCTTGAGACATTTTAGTAGATATTTTATACCTTTTTTCTTGTATTTTGCGGAGGTTGGACTCCGATCATTGTGACTATTTATCATAGCTATTTGGAGTGGGAATGACCACCCGGCTATCTGTTATACTCTCATTTATTATCTAGACTTATTTATCTTCTGTGTTGAGCTGTAATGAGATTAGATTGTATTATTCTGGCCTGTGATGATTTATTATACAGCTTATATACGTATACGCAGATTCCATATATTGGAGTATTCTTCGTATATGTGCAGCTGGCATGTTCGTGTACTCGGTCCTATGTATTTGAGATAGGGGCGTTACATGTTTTTGTGGTGGCCCATGCAGGTCAAAAAATATTGTTGGGTTACATGACTGTGCCCAACAAGCCTGCATATAGGAATAGAAAATATCTCATCTAGAACTACTACTTCCCTTGACTTCCAATCATTTCGAAACTTTCTTGATTATTTGATTTACTCTATCTAACCTTTCCTAATATCGTCCTATTCTTCTTCTACCAATAGTATGAATCTCAGAAGCAGACGTATTTCTGTATGGCCCTCACATCTGGTGAAGAGGCTACCCCGGAGGGACAAAATCTTTCGATGACACCGGTGACACCATACCAGCCAAGACCGTTGCAGCATACTACGACACCGACGAAGGTATACCAAGAGACCGCAGCATCCCCAGTCAGCCAGGCTGGAAAAGCCACTACCATGCCATCGGAAGGGAATGTACAACTGCCTCCACCACCACCATTCCCTCAGCAGTTTCTACCACAGTCGGACCTCAGATGCCTCCACCATCGACTGATGGGAGCCCTACTTCCTAATTTATGTATGCCATGATGCAGGCCAGTGGCAGCAGACTAAGCTGATGAGACAGACTGATGACAGCCTTGGCTAAACCTCCACCACCACCTCCAGTACCAGCACCAGCACCGGCTCTGCATTCTTATGAAGGCTCTATCAAGAATTTCACGGATATGAACCCCAAGGCCTTTAGAGGAACGGAGAAGCCACTAGAGGTGTCACAATGGCTTATTAGTACAGAGAAGCTACTAAAGGCATCCCAGTTTCCAGCTCAAGATTGGATGACAGCAATGGACCTACTGTTAGAAGATAATGCTCACCACTGGTGGAAGGCAGAAGAGAGACGGTTAGGCACTGGGATCACCTGGAAGCAGTTCTATGATACATTTTAGGAGAGATTCTTTCCTATTCATGTTCGAGATGGTCCTACGACCAGTTCCTTCATCTGAAGCAAGGAAATATGACAGTTGATGAGTATGACTCAGAGTTTAATCGCCTGAATAGATTTGGTACGGGATTGATCCTGACAGAGTTAGAGAAGGTGAGGAGATTCCATCAGGGACTTACACCGGAGCTCAAGTCTTATACGACTACACAGTCTCGAGTCTCCCATTCAGCCGTCTTGGAAGAAGCTCGTGCTAAGGAAATTCTTCGCAAGGAGCAGCAGCAAACATCAAGACGCCATACACCAGCAGTTACACCAGCCCGAGCTACTCAGGGTGGACCTATCAGGAGGCCCACAGGACAGTTCCAGCAGAGGCCCACACCTTATCAGAAGCCCACCTGCAACTATTACGGAAGCAGGGACACCTCTTGAAGGACTGTCGAACTCGACTTGGAGCATGCTTGAGATGCGGGTCAAGACAGCACAAGGTGAAGGATTAGAGCAGCAGTCCTAAGTTTATGCTCAGCAGAACCCAAAACCGAAAGCCCCAGCACTTCCAGCACCTCGGCCAGCAGCAGGAGCACCTCGGCCACCATTACCCCCGTCAGCACAGTTCGAGAGGGCCAGAGCTCAGGGCCCTGGACAGAATTATCGCAGGTATTCTCTTTAGTAGTTAAGGATAAGTAGAGACAGAAGCAGAGATCATAGCAGGTATGATTTTAGTTGCTTCATTTCCTGCCATTACCTTGTTTGACATTGGAGCCACTCATTCCTTCATAGCCACTAGTTTTGCCACTAGACACAGTATTCCCTTATCTAAAAATATTAGAATCCTCACTAGAGGAGGAGTTGTACCTGTTAGTGGTATTTTACAGACTTTGTCCTGTAGTGATATGTGGTAGAGAGATGAGAGCACGACTTCTTGTATTCCCTATGCCTACATTCGATGTGGTCCTCGGAATGGACTAGTTGAGCCAGCATTTCGCTGTTATAGACTGCCATAGGGGCAGTATCGTCTTTAGACCATCGAATATGACGGAGTTCGAGTTCACCAAAGAAGAAAGAGAGAGTATGAACCCATATTGGGGACTCACATGATGATACAGGACAACCCATAGCACCATGTTATCACTGAATTCGAGGATGTGTTCTCGAGGATTTGCCAGGACTGCCACCTGACCGAGACATTGAGTTTTCTATTGAGCTTATCCCCGGAGCCGAGCCTATTTCATCTCGAGTGTATCGTCTGGCACCCAAGGAGTTGGTAGAGATGAAGATGCTGATTGACGACTTGTTGGAGAAAGGCTTTATTCGTGCTAGTACGTCACCATGGGGAGCGTTCGTTCTTTTTGTACCTAAGAAAGACGGGACAGTGCGCATGTGCATCGATTGAGAGCTTTAAATGTGGTGACGGTGAAGAACAAGTACCCCTTGCCGCGTATAGGCGATCTATTTGATCAACTGAGTGGAGCAAAAGTATTCTCGAGATTAACTTACGATCAGGCTATCACCAATTGAAGGTTCGAAAGGAAGAC
Source organism: Iris pallida (assembly GCA_029216955.1). Classification (NCBI taxonomy): domain Eukaryota; kingdom Viridiplantae; phylum Streptophyta; class Magnoliopsida; order Asparagales; family Iridaceae; genus Iris; species Iris pallida. The sequence continues at coordinate 49,455 of JANAVB010001760.1, read as the reverse complement.
ATAACGGCTTTTCGATCGAGGTATGGGCACTACGAGTTTTTGGTCATGCCTTTCGGTTTGACCAATGCTCCCGCAGTCTTCATAAATTTAATGAACAAGATCTTTCACCAGTACTTGGACAAATTTGTAGTAGTCTTTATAGATGATATTTTGATTTACTCCAAGAGTCAAGAGGAGCAGAAGTAGCATCTACGGATTGTCTTGGGAACATTGAGGAATGAGCAACTTTTCGTAAAGCTTAGCCAGTGTTAATTCTTTCTCAATGAGGTATCATTTTTGGACACATTGTTACGGGAGGAGGCATATCGGTAGATCCTGAAAAGATCACAACAGTTAAGGCATGGCCCGCTCCCACATCAGCTTCCGAGGTGAGAAGTTTTCTTAGACTTGCGAGTTTTTACCGAAGGTTCATAAAAGATTTCTATCGTATAGCGGGGCCTATGACTCGACTTACAAGGATCAGGAGTTTGTTGAGTGTCAAGCTGCTTTTGATGAGTTAAAGAAGCGCTTGACTACGACACCGATCTTGACACTACCATCAGGCCCAGGAGGATTTGTGATCTACACTGATGCATCCGAGAAGGGATTAGGATGCGTATTGATGCAGCACGGTCGTATAGTAGCATATACATCGAGACAGTTGAGAGTGCACTTGAAGAACTATCCAACCCACAATCTAGAGCACGTAGCAGTTATCTTTGCTTTGAAGCTATGGAGGCACTATTTGTACGGCGAGAAGGTGGATATCTACACTGATCATAAGAGCCTCAAGTACGTGTTCACACAAAAAGAGTTGAAAATGTGACAACAATTTTGGTTGGAGTTGATGAAGCATTACGAGATCGAGCTACATTATCATCCGGGCAAGGCTAATGTCGTGGCAGACGTATTAAGCCGTAAGCTCATGGCACACTTCTTAACTAGTAGAAGGAGTTGATTAGAGACTTGCAGGAGCTTGGTATTGAGGTAGTATTGCCTGGAGCAGATGGCGTATTAGCCAATCTCTAAGTGCAATCATCATCAGTAGAGAGGATCAAGGCGGCATTGCCCACAGATGCTAGATTTCGACGGCTTAGAGAAAGGACTGAAGTAGGAGAGCAGACGGGATTGAGGATTCATTTCGATGGGATATTGCGATGTTGTGATCGTATTTATGTTCCTAATAGAGAGTTACGGCAGGAGTGATGGCGAGAAGCACACAGTTCGACTTACTCTATTTATCCCGGAGGAACTAAGATGTACCGGGACTTGCGGCAGTATTATTGGTGGCACGAATGAAGCAAGAGATAGCTCATTTCGTGGCCAAGTGTTTGGTATGCCAACAAGTAAGGCCGAGCACCAGAGGACGACCGAATTATTGCAGCCGTTACCCATTCCCGAGTGGAAGTAGGAGCACATTATGATGGACTTCGTCACAGGATTTCCTCGGAGTTCTAGTAGACGTGATGCAGTATGGGTGATTAATAGACTTACCAAATCAGTCCACTTCTTACCTTTTAGAGTGGGATAGTCCACAGAAGTTTTGGCAGAGATATATATGAAGCAAATAGTGAAGCTACACGGTGTACTAGTTAGTATCGTGTCGGATCATGACTCGAGGTTTACTTTACACTTTTGGAGGCGTATACAAGAAAGTTTGGGTACGCGTTTGAAGTTTAGCACAGCGTACCATCCGCAAATAGATAGCCAGTCAGAGCGTGCTATTCAGATGCTGGAGGATATGTTGAGAGCGTGTATGCTTGACTTTGGCGAATCTTGGAAAGACCACCTTCATCTTATAGAGTTTTCCTACAACAATAGCTATCAAGCGAGCATTCAAATGGCTCCGTTCGAAGCATTATATGGGAGGAAGTGTCGATCTCCTATCTGTTGGAGCGACATCGGAGAGCGACATATATTGGGCCCCGAGCTGGTTTTAAGTACAGTAGAGAAGGTTAAGAAGATACAAGCCCACCTGTGAGCAGCACAGGATCGACAGAAGCAGTGGGCAGATAATCGTCGTCGACCTTTGAAGTTCAAGGAAGGCGACCATGTTTTCTTGAAGATATCCCACTAGAGGACGATTCGATTCGGAGGACGTAGCAAGTTGAGTCCAAGATACACCGGCCCTTTCGACGTCTTGGAACGTATTGGAGAGGTAGCTTATAGATTGGCCTTACCACCGTCGCTAGAGGGAGTACATGACATATTCCACGTATCTCAGCTGAGGAGGTACGTGGCAGACAGAAATCATGTGCTCGATCACTCCGAAATCACAGTTAGATCGAGTTTGTCGTATGAAGAGCAGCCAGTAGGTATCCTCGATCGTCGAGTGAAGGTGTTGTGGAATCAATCTATACCGTTGGTTCGTGTGGCATGGAAGCATCACTCGCCAGGGGAGTCTACTTGGGAACACGAGGACGACATTCGGAATCGCTATCCGCATTTGTTCGAAGAACAAGGTATGTCTTGCATGTTTAGAACCTTCCAAAATTTTGTATTTACATTCGAGCCCCATACCTTAGTTCTAATTTCGAGGACGAAATTTTTTAAGTTGGGTAGGATGTAAACCCCCCTACATTTCCATATGATTTTTTGATTTATAGGATTTTAAGAAGTTAATTAGTAATTGGCAGTTTATAATAAAATATATTATTATATTGGTATAGGTATATAGATATAAGTTAATGCTTAGAAAAGAAATTTGTGGTAATATACTCTAGGAGTATATATAGAGTTTAGGAATTTTATGAAAGATTTTTTATAAATGGTAATTTTAGGTATATATGTAGGTACTTTATATATATGGGTGTATATATTACATTGTATGCGTATATATGTATATATACTAAATTGTATGAGAGTATAGAAATATATGGAATTATATATGTGTGTATATATATACTATATCTATGTGTGTGCATGAATGTGTTAGTAACATAGAGATAGTTGTATATATGCCTTATATTAAATATATTCATTTATTTTTATATAGAAAAAAAAGGAAATGATTGAGTTATTCATCAACTCACGAGATATGAAAATCTCGTGAGTTAGTAACCACGCAAATACCCGACTTGCCACAGCCACCTAGCGAGATCAAATATGGGAAATTCAAATTTAGATTTGATCAAATTTTCTCCTGAAATCCAATCCTATCCAACCCCTTATCGGATTAGATTAAGCAATCCAAACCGAAATTCGATTAAAGCCATCGATATACAACCTACATAGCATTGGCAGAAAAACACACCAATAGTCGAGAGCAAACTTACTGAATCCTTCGCGAGCACTGCCAGCTCCAAAACTCGAGTCTTTCTCTTCCTGCTGCAAGCCCCACAATCCACCTGCCCCGCCGTCGACCGCCCCACACAGCCAGGAACACCCTGCCGACAGAGCGCATCCCTGATGTAAACCCCCTAAATTTTTACTTACGATTTTTTTAAATTTTTTGATAACAATTTTTCTTTTCGTATTGGTATACGTCGCGTGCGGGTAAGAATATGTGAGGTAGTATACTTTAGACACACAAAGGAAAGATTTTTCTTCATATAGAAAATAAGCTAATTTTCAAAATGTCTAAGGTATTTCTAGTTGCTTATAAATTATAAAATATGTCGCGTCACGATTGCCAAAATTTTATTTTATTATAAAAGGGCTATATTTTATTTTATTGGTAATATAGAAAAATATGCTTTATGTAAATATTCAATTTGCGAGGTACATGAAATTTAATTTCATGTATATTTTAGTTTTCAAAAACTTAATGATATTATTCTATTCATTTGCAAAATAAAGTATTTCAAATATTTAAATATTGATTGTAATTTTCAAAATTAATTATTATCATTATTTTATTATTTCGAAAAAGATATTTCAAATATTGTTTGATTTCATATTTAATAAATTACGATGATTGGAAAAGATTTTATTGGCTTATTTTAAATAGCTTTAAATTAAAAATAGGTTTTATCTAGATTTTGCTTGGGATTTGATAAATTAATTTTAAATTGATTTGAATCAATATGTGATTATCTATGGGAGAATTTAAATCCTCCCAATCCTTATCCTAATGGGATTCCCACCTCCTATAAAAGGAGAGGTACTTGCCCTCCTTTTTCCATGAATTTCCACAACCATCCCAGCATCGTGCATCGTGTCCGTGTTCCCTTCTCCATCCACTATGTGTTTTATTGTACAAATACATTTTTCCACCCCGGGTCCGACAGATCCGAACCTCCGTCCCCGTCATGTCGGACACACCCGACATGACTCATCCAAACTTGACGCTAAACCTATTGCTATCTGCAAAGCCCCGTCACCTCCGTCACCTCCGTCACCAGGAGCACCACCCCTCAACGACCCCTGTCCTCCCCAAATCTCCTCTACGCCACCACCGCCCATCATCGTCACCCGTCTCCGCCACCAGCACAGTCCCCTTTCCTCGCCGCCAACACCCCCACCACCAGCAAGACCACAAAACTCTCTGCCACGTCCTGCCGACCGTTCCGACCCCGTCCACCAAACCACCCTGCCGTAAATCTCTACCACCACCATCGTCAGCATCAGCATCCGATCAAAGCCTCCATTGCAACCAACACCACCGTTAGCACCCCGCCGTGGTCGTCATCACCACCACACTCCATGGCTTCAATCATCCGCCGCCCATACCCGCTACCATTACCACCACCGCCTGGCCACTGCAGCCAACCACCAACACTTCAACCCCCAGGCCAAACCAACACCGCCATCACAAACCAACATCCAGAAAAAAAAAGGAACCCTAACCGTTACCTCTGCCACGACGGAGCAGACCCATTCTCCGCTCGTACTCCCGCACGATACGGCGTCCCCTCCGCCGCTTGGCTATTGCTCTCTCGAGCTCCGCCCGCCCGTGGTCTTCCCTCGGCAACCATCACCACCGCCGTGCTCGAAACCGACACCTCCGCCATGGTCCACCACCAACGAGCCGGACGCAAGCTCTTCTCCGGTAGTCCCTGGGTCACGTACGCGCACGTCTTCCACTGGGACCGGCTCCAGATCTTGAGATCCGCCGATCTTCGACGCCATCTCCGGGATATGCTCTGCCCCACGCCGAGCCCCGCACCTCCACTTCCCGACCAGAGCCAACCACAAGCGCCTTGCCGAAGCAGCGCCGTCGTGCGATGCTGCGACCGTACCTGCACGGGCAGCAAATGCTGCTGAGCCTCCACGCGCGGCCACGTCCGAAGCCTCCGCGGTGCGCCGCGCCACCGCCGACCCCCTTCTGGTATGCCCCTTTCCCTCCTTTTCCCTCTCTTTAATGGTGCTCTCTCTCTCTCTCTCTCTCTTCTCTCTGTTCTTCTCTTCCACCTTCTCATTCTGTTTCCCATCTCTCTCTCTATAAATGTGCCGATTGGAAAGAAGAGCAGTATAGTTTGTGAGGATTTTATTATTATTATTATTTATTATTATTATTATTATTATTTATTCAGTATTGTTTTATTATTATAATTATTATTTTTATCATTACTATTATTATTGTTATCATCATTTAAATTTATTGTTACTAGTTTTATTATTACTATTATAAACAGTATGCAAATTTCATATATTTTGGATATTAAATTATTTGTAGGTATAAATTATTAGAAGTCTTATTTTATCATCAGGTTTTCTTTTTATGATTACTATCATTTTTATTATTACGAATAACTGATTACTAAGATATTTGCCATGATAATTATATAAATATTTTCTAAAAAAGTATATCATGAGTTTTGCCTACATCCATGTCAAATTAAGTTCAGCCTAATAATATTATTATTTTTATGATATTTGATCTAAATATTACCGTAATATTTTATCTAAATTTTAGTTGCCTAAAATAAAGTTCTTAATATTTTCCAAACATTTTATTTATATATTTTTACTGATAAAATATGGTTTCCTACATAGAATTTATATTTTTACAAACTTGGAGTTTTTAGCCAAAAACAAATTTTCTTGATTATAAGTATTTTTCTATATTATTTTGACTCATAAAAACTAGTTTTCAAGTATTATAAATACCTTCAAAAATTATATATATAATATTTTTCCAAATTCCTTCGATTTTCCTCCAGCCCGTGACTAAGCCCTTTATTCCTAATCTCTTAGCAAGTTCTAAATTACCTTATGTCTACCCTACCTAATTTGATTATCCTAAACCCGATGGAACAGACCGTGCCATCATCGGAGGCCGTCTTGCGTAGTTGTACACCAAAGTCATATTTTGTGCCATATGATCATAACACCATACCAGGCAACTCACCGGGCGACCCACCAGGCAAGTATACCTTGCTATATTTACTATCATGTTATTTATTTTCCGTATTTATTTATTTTGTTTCATATTGTTAGTTTTCTTTGTTATAAACTGCGCGTCCAATTCATACTTGGGTGCAAGCGACTCTATTAGTCGTTTTACTTTACTATATGCATGTTAACTTAGTTTTAGCGGACTACCTTCTTGTTGGGGGATATCCTTATATCTCCTTGGGCTATGACACTCACACTACAAGGTTTGAGACATTTTGCTAGGGGCACGACTTATGGACTGGCCATCTCTAAAGTCGTGTGACGGTAGATCTTCGTAATTGCTATGACTAGGGTTTTAGAGACTCAAGTAGTTACAAAACTGGACAGGTTATGGATATGGCTTGAACAGTGTGGAAAATATTGGGGGAGGACAGTCGCTACTGCGTATGGTAATCCAAACAGGTAAACCACAGTCTCTGGATGGAACTGTGGCAATTTATATTTGCAGATGCCCTCTGACGTTTTGGACGTTACGGGCGGATACGTATGACTGGATGCCAGTTGCATACTTATAGCTTAAAATTCTACCCATGCGCATGAAAGTTGTCCTCTAAATTGCACAATAGATGGTTAGCATTCCCTTTTGTATATTGGTGTCGAGGAGAGTCTTGCATATTATTATTATTTTGATAGTTCATATTAGTATGTTCTTCATGTATCTTGCTATGTCCCTCTGAGGACCTGGTTATTCCCCAGGTGTGTTCATGGCTTCGCCGGTATCCTAGCCGAGATCGTGGTCTTCTCTATTTATTCGAAGATGATGTAACTTGGTTCCTCCTTGCTACTTCTACTTAGCCCTTTTATATATCATGTACTTCTCCCTTTTATTTTGGTTGGTAGTGGATGTGTCTCCACCCAATATATTGTACCAAGACAATTCATTATATGATATCTTTTATTCCTTTATTTTATGGATGAGATTAGTTAGTTGTGTTTTACTGTATTTTACAGCTTATGTATATATAAAAGGCCCTGTACTTCGTATGCATACAACTGGCATGTCTATGTACTTAGTCCTACGTATTTTGGGACTGGGGTGTTATACCCGACACAGCCACCCGCAGGTAACCCCCTTTGCGTGATGATTTCTCCTTCGTTATTCGATCATTTTTTATCATACAAATTTCTAATTACAGTCTATATGACCATCTAGGAAGCCTATGATCTAGAATTCGTTATCGCGAACCCATCCGTCCAGAGAATCAACAAGAGGTCGAGCAAAATCTGTTCAAACATTGAGAATTAGGGGCTGTCCAAATACTCGAATTAGAAGGCTAACTACGGCCGACTTGACAGTATTTTGTAAAAACAAAATTAACACAGGTGTAGACAACCTGAACACGAGTCAAACCGAACTTACAGATTGTGATTTCATGAATTATCCAGAAAGTTATTCGTAGTTAAAGTTCCAAGAAAAATTATTCGAAAACTATGAAAATTCAGAAAACTTTTCCCGATACGACGTGCGCCCCGACAAACCGGGCAGCGTGGTCATGCACTATACACATCAAAAGGCGCTTATGGATGTTGCCGACGTGTGGGAACTGATGGAACTCGATTTCGTTGCGCGTGCACGACGGAACTCGATTTCTTTGCACGTGCACGACAAAACCAGTACGTATCCGTCGAGATACCCCCGTGTCGACATTTTGCAAACTTGACCATAACATCGTGCACATTTATCGGATAGACACAAAACTTGTGCCATCAGGACCGTATCAATTTTCTGGTCCTGTATGCCAAGTTTGGTCCGATTCTGAGAAGGTTGATCGGAACGCCAAAATTGGTGGGCCCGTAAACCAACCCAATGGGTAATTTTGTGCACAGCTCATCGGAATCCAAAATCGGACATACCGTTGGGTTTGTCTCCTTAAACTGAATCTATAGACATGTAGTTTGACAACTTTAGAGACTGTAGATATTAGCACGTGTTTCGGTGCAAAACAGGTCTAACGGCGGACATCGTTTTGATCCGAAATTATGATTTTGCCCCTGTTCCAGAATTAGATTTTTGGACAGTCGATTCCTAGGTATATCACTTATTCCGAGTATGTTCTTGATGTTTGTTTCAGCATCTGGTGTTGTTTGGAGATTGTGACATTCTTTTGCTGACATTGTGATTCTTGGACTTGCCACCTTCGCACCATCAGGCAAGATACCTTGCCACCTTACTCTATGAATTATGTATTCTTATTTTCAGTTATTATTTTAGTATTTCTTATTTGTTAATATTATAAAACTGTGCGTCTAAGTCACACTTGGGTGCAAGCGACTCTATCGGTCGTTTTTCTTGCTTTTATTTATTCTCTTGCATTAACTTAGTCTAGTGACCACCCCTTTATTGATGAGGTATCGATATATCTGATACGGCCTTGACACTTGCTTACCATATGTTGTGAGTCACTTGTAGGACACGTGCTTGTGTGGTCGGCTGGCCACCGATATGTATGAGACGTGCGACGGACAGGAGTATCTGCCAGTAGAATTACATGCTAGTAGACTTAGCAGATACTAGAGGTTTCATGAGTCATGGATGTTACTAGGCATTGGGTGGGGAGAACAGTTTCCTTAACGTATGGGTCCCTTATGCACTTTTCTATTCTTGCTCCTGCTGGCCTCTGACATTCGAATGTTATGCTTTGAGGTCCCTGGTATCCTGATGGGACCATACCAGAGTAACCTGCACCTGAGCCAGATGCCCACGCGTTGAAGGTCTGTTCTTAACTGCAATATCACTGTAGAACTGGTAGGCACCCGGCTTGCATTCATCTTTTCTTCTTATTATATTATATCTTGTTACATCCCGCTGAGGACCTGGTTATCTCTCCAGGATTAGACGATTTTTCGCAGGAGTACGGAGCGGCTCGGATCCATCTTACATTGATGACGAGGCATCTCCTGCTGACTTCTAGCTTATTGATTTCCTTGAAACATTTTAGTAGATATTTTTACACCTATTTTCTTTGTATTTTGCGGAAGTTGGACTTCGATCATTGTGACTATTTATCATAGCTATTTGGAGTGAGAATGACCACGCGGCTATCTGTTGATACTCTCATTTATTATCTAGACTTATTTGTCTTCTGTGTTGAGCTGTGATGAGATTAGATTGTATTATTCTGGCCTGTGATGATTTATTATACAGCTTATGTACGTATACACGGATTTCATATATTGGAATATTCTTCGTATATGTGCAGCTAGCATGTTCGCGTACTCGGTCTATGTATTTTGGGACTGGGGCGTTACACTTCCACACCAAATCTAATGACCAAATTGCTTCCAATCCTTGCTAGCTAGCCAATAGGGACTTCTTCTTCACAAGGGGAGTGCAATGCAATTGATTTGGTTCAATTTGGAGGTGATTTGAAGAAAGGGGGCAAAATTGGGGAAGAACACAAATTAGGGTTAGGGTTTGCAATAAAGGAGGCAAGAGGGGACTAATGTTGACTTATATAGATGGAGGAAGACCCTTCTTGGCCAGCCATGGGTGTTGGGCTAGGGTTTGGCTCAGTCACATGGCCCAAAGCCTCTTCCTATGTTGTAAAAACAAGCCCTTGAGCTAAAAGCCCAAACTAGCACCTTAATTCAAATCTCCAAATAGTTTCTAAGTCATTCCTAGCTAGATTAGAGTCTAATTACTAACCCAAAAATGTTAGCTAGGTCTCCATGGTTATGGTTAGTCTCTAGGCTATGTTGTTCTAAGGTTTCACTAGCAAAAGGCCAAAATCACATTACACCAAATTAAATAATATTAAAATAATCAAAAATTCACAATTACCAAAATACTTTTATTCTAGAAAGTAGTAGTGATAAATCTACCCTCTTAAAGTAATTTTGTCCTCGAAATTAAAGATGAAACTGAACAGATGAGAAGGATAGAAAATCATACCTCAAGGTCCAAAAACATAAGGGTATCGTTCGCGTATCTCATCCTTCCTCTCCCAAGTAGACTCACCTGGAGAGTGATGCCTCCATACTACGCAAACCAAAGGTATAGTCTGGTTCCTCAACACCTTCTACCGTCGATCCAGAATCTCCACAGGCGATTCAGGATAACTGAGAGTAGGGCCTACCTTCATCTCGAAATGATCTAGTACATAGCCGAGATCCGCCATGTATCGTCTCAACTATGACACAGGAAACACGTTATGAACTCCCTCTAGTGCAGGTGGCAAGTCTATCTTGTATGCCACGGCACCGACTCTCTCGCGGATAATGAAAGGTCCGATGAAACATGGGCTAAGCTTTCCACCTCCACCAAAGCGAATAGTGTCTCGTATCAGAGATATCCTCATGAACACCAGATCTCCAACCTAGCACAAACAAGGTCTCAAATTTAACTATAACAATCAACATGATCAAACAAAATCACAAAATCAAACAAAAATCCTAATCCTCAATCTAAGCTGTACCTCGAACTCTAAAGGTCTCCGGTAGCTATCGGCCTAATGCCGCTGTCTGTCCTGTGCCACGCGAAGTCAATCTTTGATGAGCTTTACCTTCTCAACTACATCCACAATCATCTCAGTTCCCAATAAAGCTCGCTCTCCAACATCATCCCAAGACAAGGGAGTTCGACACCTACGCCCGTACAATGCCTCGAATGGTGACATCTCAATGCTGGCCTGGAAGCTGTTGTTGTATGCAAACTACACCAAGTGCAAATGGTCCTCCCAGGAACCTCCAAAGTCCATAACACTAGTCCGCAACATGTCCTCGAGAGTCTGGATAGTCCTCTCCGACTGGCCGTCTGTCTGAGGGTGGTAAGCAGTATTAAACTTGAGCTGAGTGCCCAAGCTAAACTGCAGAATCCACTAGAAGTGAGAAGTAAAGCGACTATCTCGATCGTAGACGATGCTCACGGGAACTCCATGCAGTCTGACAATCTGCCTCACGTACATGTCTAAAAGTCTCTCTGTAGACAAACCCACATGACAAAAAGTGGGCTGATTTGGTCAACTTGTCTATGATGACTAAAATCGTGTCTTTTCCTCTAGGTGTATGCGACAACCCTGAAACAAAATCCATCGTGATATGCTCGCACTTCCATTCCGCAATGAGTAATGGCTGCAACAATCCTCCTGGCCTCTGCCTCTCTACCTTTACCTGCTGGCAGACCAAACATCTGGCTACGAAGCGTGCTACCTTCCGCTTCATCCCATATCACCAGACATGCTCATTCAGGTCTCTATAGATCTTGTTAGCACCTGGATGCATATAATACTTAGAATGGTGTACCTCCTGCATAACCTGCTCTCGAAGTTCTCTACTGGGCACACACAGTCTGGAACCGTGCCTCAATGTGCCATTCTCTGCAATAACAAACTCCTCAATAAGTCCTACTAGAACCTAATCTCGGATACACCGTAGAGCTACATCTTCGAACTGAGTCGACTTGATCCTCTCTAGTAAGTCTGACTGAATATGCAGTCCCCACATCTGCATCTTAAATCCTGGCACTATACATGTGTCGTAACCATGACACAGCAACACGTGTCGCTTCAACAACACTATTTTATACCTAATAATTGTCAAGTCTTCTAACATACCTATTGACTGCTATTTCTAACGCATGCGCACGGGTGATCGGTAGTCCCTTAACTCTAGACTCATATGCAAGAAGGAAAATAATAA
>JANAVB010001760.1:0-35000 GCA_029216955.1 Iris pallida | reverse complement strand
CTGTGCCTGCACATAAACACTGTGTGGGTGTCAGTACCACTGTACTGGTGGAGTGAGCTCCTCGCCCACCCATACAAAACCGACACGTTTATTTTACTTTGTGCATTACAAGCCCCCCTTTTACGATTGTCTTTCTAGTCTTGCCTTAGGATCGATTTTAGGACCGACGCTCGGCCTATTTAGTGTCTTTAGACCATCTTCGTGCCTTGTACTAATAACGTACCCATACTTTGCCTCTAGACCTTTCTCGTGCTTGTATTGTCAACGTACCGACTCATACTTGCCTTTCGTACCATACTCTTGGACGTAACGACTAGGTCGTGTCAAATACTTGCCCTACGGCCCTTCTCGACTTAACTCGAAACGTATAACCCAACTTGTGGAACCGATGTTGAGAACTCAAGTACGATAACGTATCTCGTGCCGAAGCACGTGTCTTTTCCTATAACCGAATCGTAGGCTTTATAACACTTTGGTGCAACCGAACACACATTTCACCATTCAACGCATACCGTGCTTACACTTCCTTTGTTTAGGACCGATACCGTGCATGCGGATTCGCCGCTTAGCACGCCAATTATCTATATGAAAGGCCACTGGCATGACAAGCCATCGCGGACATAGCTCGGGTAGGCGGCGGGTCCTTCGATGCAAGGTAGCTAGCCCCATGGAAAGCCCCCGACTACCCACGTAATAAAAGCATGCGCGCTATAACGTCTACCCCCTAGGATGACTGGGCCCGGTGCCCCGGCGTATAACCAGTCTAGGCAGAAATCCTTGTCGACAAGGTGTCCAATGACCACGCACCTACGGAACATCTAGACTCACGTAAATGCATGGCCTACTTGTTGGTACGACCGGAACTATACTTAGCAACTCGTGCTCCGAATCACACTTGGCATAACGTGCCTCGGGACCGCGAGACTCCCAACCGAGGGATCGCCTCGAACTTCTTAACGTGGATAGGAACGCGAGACTCCCAACCGAGGGATCGCCTCGAACTTCTTAACGTGGATAGGAACGCGAGACTCCCAACCGAGGGACCGCCTCGAATACTTAACGTGGATAGGAACGCGAGACTCCCAACCGAGGGACCGCCTCGAATACTTAACGTGGATAGGCACGCGAGACTCCCAACCGAGGGACCGCCTCGAAACTCAACGTGGATAGGAACGCGAGACTCCCAAACGAGGGACCGCCTCGAATACTTAACGTGGATAGGCACGCGAGACTCCCAACCGAGGGACCGCCTCGAACTACATTGAACTCGAGGGAACGACTACTTTGTAGCCTTCCAACTTAACTTGAACAAACGTGTTCCTTAAGTGCCATGGACCGTGGCTAACTTTACATCGTGCCAACCGTGGCTCGTGCCTGTAACTGACTCACGTCCAACGTGACGCTATCACCCAAGTCATACGTTATATGACGGCACTTGAGATCGTGGGACTATTTAACTTGACAACCGCAGAAAGAGCAGGACGGCACTTAGAATGACTTAGGTCGATCGGCATAACTTTGCCTAACTTACTCAAGCCTACAACTTAACCCAAGGGACGAGCCAAGGCTATGCCAAGCCTTGCGCAGTGGAAATGGACATGCTTTATCGAGCATTTACGCGGGCGATGCCTATGACTTAGGCTAACTCATCGTTTGTGTCGAATACCAACTTTTCCTTCTCCCAAGCCACGGGACGAAGGACCGAGTGTCATTTTAAAGCACGCTGAGCCGACTTCTATTAAGACCGTTGGACCATTTTCCATGTTCTAAAACATTCCGACGGGTCGGGATTACTCCCTTAGCTATGTGCGTTCGTATTTTTTATATTAGCCTACTTGTGCAAGTTGAAACCACACGAATTATTAAGTGAAGGCAGAGATGAGGAAAGTTCACCGAAACTCCCCCACCTGAGCGATGTCTTCGAGTCGCCGTTGTAAGGCCAAGTCCGAACGCCGTCGGCGTTTCGATTCCTCCGATTGACTTTGCGGGACGGGGCACTACAACATACACCACTCAGAACAAGTCTCGTCCTCGAGACTTTCCTGAAGGCAAACCATCCTACCGTTTCTGTGGCCAAGACTTAATCGTACACATTACGCCTATACGTTTCTTCGATTTCGAGCCACGCTCGTGCTTATCGCTAACTTAGTCGTAAGGCACACTAATCGATCAACCAACATTCGAACTCGTTTCTAATCAATGATCGCATTACCATCAATATTTCTTCGAAACTCACGATTTCTAAATTCCTTGACACTTTCCCGTTTCTCAAGTCTCGCTTGATTCAACGTATCACTTAGTTGGATCGTGCACATATTCCAGGCGTCCCCAAAATACATGCATGTCAGCCAAGCCTCGTGATAGAGAATCCGCCATCACCACTCGAGTCGGATCGTGCACATATTCGGACGTCTCTGATATACGTGCATGTCAGCCGAGGCTCGCGAGTGGTGCCTCCGTAACACCTATCGCTTTGCACCGGGACGTCTGCCTAACCGCTAGGCTGAGTCTTTTCGTCAGTACTGGAATCATAGTTCCCAAACAACGATGTCAACACTGACCCCATCTAAGGTCAAGCCAAATCGATGGTACGGGGTTTTCTACCCAAGCTCGCATCACTCCGATTTCTAAACATCGAGCATCGATTTCCTACGCACATCCCCATATTCGTCGCACGGGGTACGAGTTGTATCGGTAAAGCCATCATACGATGACTTACATTTCAACCAATTCCACGTCGTATCAATATCGTTCATTCATCAAACCGTTTCGCATAGTCTATCTCTTTGAACACGTTCGACATAATTTGTCCATCAATCTTTTCAAGTCAAGCACGCTACGACACAATTCATCTTGAAACCGTAATTCATATTTCACGTTTCCGAAATCATCTATTCCAATTCACGTAATCGATCACAAGGTCGTCTGACTTAACAATATGCCACGCTCCGATCTCACGCGAGTCCGATCATCCACGGTGGTTCATGAATCACCATGCAACGCTCCCGCGGAATAATCATTCTCATCGGGGCGTAACTCTTGTTTCGGGTCAAGACTAGTTCATTCACGATGCGCGGATTGGACCTATTCAATCCTCAAGTTTCATTCAATCATCATTCGTAAGTCCTAACATCCTCGAATTTGACTTCGCATCAAACCAACAAGTCAGGACAATCAAAGTTGCCGCAGCCAAATTTTCTGAGTTCGATCATTCCCGCGACATGAATCACCATGTCAGCGCTCACGCGGAACGATCGCCCCAAATCCGACGCAACGCATGTGCGAGGCTAGAGTTGCGCTCACACAAGACAAGATCATCGACGCTGTGGTTATCCGCGTAACCATCAAAACACGATCACTTTTATCCAACATTCACCTCAAGCAAAATCCTAAGTATTGCATCCAACCGAATAATAGCACTTGCACGATCGTCATTCACCGAGTCCGAGTACCTCCGAGTTATTGCATATCATCTTTGATACGCCTCAATACCATCGACGATATACGTAACCTGACGATCTTCGTTTGCAACGAATTCTGAGTCGTGCGAATGATGCTATCGTCCGACTGGATTATCTCCTCGAATCGTTTACATCATCAATTTCTTCAACCCAAATTCACGTATCATTTATCCGTCGATCTTAAGTCATCGACTACATATTTCTTCAATTCGTATCATCCCTTTGCTAACTCAATTCATCGAGCAACATCGATTTCAATTAATCCTCTGAGTCGTTTGCGTAACTTCAAAGTCAAACATTTCGTGCACGCTATCTACCTGTCGTGCTAACTTTTTCGAATACTATCCGTATCAATTTCCTCGATTTGATCAAGTCATCCGTTTATTTTATCGTTTAGAATTTCCATTCAACCATTTCGTAATTCGCACTATCGTTTACAAATCGTTCGAACGGTATCACGTTTGCGACTCTCGAATCATGACCATCTAAGCGCTACTCGTTCTAAGGCTTTGCGATATCATCGCTTGTCGACATACTCGTACTATCCGTAACTCCTCTGGTTTCGCTCGAACAATTTCTATAACGTCCATACACCACTCGGGTTCGAGCCATCCTATTTAGTCCTCAATCACGTTCGTATCGACGCACTAAGTCGTTCGCACAATCCTCAAAATCCCAATCAATCCTTCGTGTACGCCTAAGCGTTAGCTCGATCGCGTTCCTATCGATAGACACTCTAAGTGTATTTCCGTTCCCGATCGAGCGATACTTGATATCACTCGCAATTCGATTGCACCAATAAGTCGAGGTGCGCGATACGAAACACAACTTAGCCAAAAGGCCGTGTGCATAACCATCCCGTACGGACTATACTCCGACTTTGCACGCTTACTTGCTAATGTCGATGTAGGACTCGTTAGGCACGCACGTGACTTACTAACATTAGCACGCATTTTCTATCAATTCAAGGTCGGCACCGTTCGGCCCAAAGGCCATCACCTATCGATGCGTTCGATTGAACGCTTGTACGAGCTTTCGAAAATATTAGACTTATTGTATGGACATGCCGAGGGACGTTTGAGAGAGAGCGCACCAACGATATCACGTTGCGGAAGCACAATTCAGAGTTTGCGAAACAACGGAGTTAAAGAATTCAATCGATAATCCAAGGACGTAAAGCCGTGCTCTGATACCATTATGTCACGCCCCGCTCCCGTAGGAGCGATCGTCCTCGCTAAGGCGTGATGCCGCACGAGCCTAGATTGCGCTCACACAAGGCGGGTTCCATAACGGCCGATTACAGCGGCTGCGATGGGGTCGTCGCACAGAAGTCCCAAGCAGAGACATTGAACATGCAGCAGAAATTTAGAACAGACACAAGTTATTCAAAGAAGAATCTCTTTTATTGATATTGAAACAACGGTTACATTGGGGGCACAAGGCCAAGATTTCAATCACTCAAATACACTCGTCTCACATTACAAATCGCTCAGCTCTCTCTCATCTCTCGATACATATTGTCGATCCAGCGGAAGCTTCGGAAGGCGATGTCCATACATTATGTCCCGTATAAGTCTTCGAATCCATGCGGCCACACGCTTCGAACCGCCAAGGTACTCCGTGCCTCGACGCATCCAAGCGAGCTCTGCGCCACGAGCTTCTACCTGTGCCTGCACATAAACACTGTGTGGGTGTCAGTACCACTGTACTGGTGGAGTGAGCTCCTCGCCCACCCATACAAAACCGACACGTTTATTTTACTTTGTGCATTACAAGCCCCCCTTTTACGATTGTCTTTCTAGTCTTGCCTTAGGATCGATTTTAGGACCGACGCTCGGCCTATTTAGTGTCTTTAGACCATCTTCGTGCCTTGTACTAATAACGTACCCATACTTTGCCTCTAGACCTTTCTCGTGCTTGTATTGTCAACGTACCGACTCATACTTGCCTTTCGTACCATACTCTTGGACGTAACGACTAGGTCGTGTCAAATACTTGCCCTACGGCCCTTCTCGACTTAACTCGAAACGTATAACCCAACTTGTGGAACCGATGTTGAGAACTCAAGTACGATAACGTATCTCGTGCCGAAGCACGTGTCTTTTCCTATAACCGAATCGTAGGCTTTATAACACTTTGGTGCAACCGAACACACATTTCACCATTCAACGCATACCGTGCTTACACTTCCTTTGTTTAGGACCGATACCGTGCATGCGGATTCGCCGCTTAGCACGCCAATTATCTATATGAAAGGCCACTGGCATGACAAGCCATCGCGGACATAGCTCGGGTAGGCGGCGGGTCCTTCGATGCAAGGTAGCTAGCCCCATGGAAAGCCCCCGACTACCCACGCAATAAAAGCATGCGCGCTATAACGTCTACCCCCTAGGATGACTGGGCCCGGTGCCCCGGCGTATAACCAGTCTAGGCAGAAATCCTTGTCGACAAGGTGTCCAATGACCACGCACCTACGGAACATCTAGACTCACGTAAATGCATGGCCTACTTGTTGGTACGACCGGAACTATACTTAGCAACTCGTGCTCCGAATCACACTTGGCATAACGTGCCTCGGGACCGCGAGACTCCCAACCGAGGGATCGCCTCGAACTTCTTAACGTGGATAGGAACGCGAGACTCCCAACCGAGGGATCGCCTCGAACTTCTTAACGTGGATAGGAATGCGAGACTCCCAACCGAGGGACCGCCTCGAATACTTAACGTGGATAGGAACGCGAGACTCCCAACCGAGGGACCGCCTCGAATACTTAACGTGGATAGGCACGCGAGACTCCCAACCGAGGGACCGCCTCGAACTACATTGAACTCGAGGGAACGACTACTTTGTAGCCTTCCAACTTAACTTGAACAAACGTGTTCCTTAAGTGCCATGGACCGTGGCTAACTTTACATCGTGCCAACCGTGGCTCGTGCCTGTAACTGACTCACGTCCAATGTGACGCTATCACCCAAGTCATACGTTATATGACGGCACTTGAGATCGTGGGACTATTTAACTTGACAACCGCAGAAAGAGCAGGACGGCACTTAGAATGACTTAGATCGATCGGCATAACTTTGCCTAACTTACTCAAGCCTACAACTTAACCCAAGGGACGAGCCAAGGCTATGCCAAGCCTTGCGCAGTGGAAATGGACATGCTTTATCGAGCATTTACGCGGGCGATGCCTATGACTTAGGCTAACTCATCGTTTGTGTCGAATACCAACTTTTCCTTCTCCCAAGCCACGGGACGAAGGACCGAGTGTCATTTTAAAGCACGCTGAGCCGACTTCTATTAAGACCGTTGGACCATTTTCCATGTTCTAAAACATTCCGACGGGTCGGGATTACTCCCTTAGCTATGTGCGTTCGTATTTTTTATATTAGCCTACTTGTGCAAGTTGAAACCACACGAATTATTAAGTGAAGGCAGAGATGAGGAAAGTTCACCGAAACTCCCCCACCTGAGCGATGTCTTCGAGTCGCCGTTGTAAGGCCAAGTCCGAACGCCGTCGGCGTTTCGATTCCTCCGATTGACTTTGCGGGACGGGGCACTACAGTCATCGCGCCCGGTCAAGGCGGTCCCCCTCTCGTCAGTCGCTCGCCCCCAGACTAGACGACGGCACAGCTTGCCTTAGTCGGCCTCGCCCCTGCAAGGCTTGCGCGCAAGCTACGATGGCCCCCCGACGTCTCGCCGTCCCCCTCTGTCGCTGCGGGCATAGCCCCCCTCTTCGTTGCCCCACGCCGGCTGTGGCGACGCCTCCCAGGCATCAGAGCTTTCCCGCCCGTTTTTGAATTCGAATTTGAATTCAAAATCAGGCTAGGTGCCACTCTTTCCCTCCTCGGTTCCCGTGGCTGGACAGTCATGCGCCCAAGTCTTCTCAGACGAGGCATACGCCCGCGCCACGTTGGCTGGCCATGCGCCTCCTCCTGCTCGCCCATGAGCCCGTACGGCCAATGCTGGGTTCGTGGCCGGACAGTCATGCGCCCATGTCTCCTCAGACGGAGCATGCGCCCACTTCTCGTTGGCTAGCCATGCGCCTCCTCTTGCTCCATGCGCCCGGGCGGCCAGCTCGAGCGAGGTAGGCCATGCGCCCGCTCTGCTGCAGGTTCATGCGCCCGTTCTGACGGTTCCCGCGCCTACCACTGCAGGCCTATGCGCCAGCGCTGGGTTCGGCCGCAGCGCTCTCGCGGCCAGCCCGAACGAGGATGGCCATGCGCCCACATCCACCTCCATTGGGCCATACGCTCGATCCGTCGGTTTGGATCATGCGCCCTCCCCTGCCAGCCTATACGCCATCGTAGGCTCAGGCCATGCGCCTGGCGCAGGGGACGGCGGTCATGCGCCGGAGCCTAAGGCTCACGGTGCCCAGGTGCCCGCTCCTCCAGCCCGTCCGCCTTCCCATGCGCCTTTCCCTCTCCCGACTGTACTTTTCACCCAGACTGGGACTCCATTGATAGGAGGAAGGCCGTAGACGAGACCGAGACGTTGGAAGGCCGGTCCACGCCTCCTGCTGAGGGCACACCAGGAAGCACCCTTCTTTCTCCTACCCCCTAGAGCCAGCAGGACCGCCGGAGCAGACACAGTTTCTTTGGCCATTTCTCTCCCCTCGGCTCTGTCCCACACCCCCCCACTCACCCCGCTGTACCTTCTTCCGCTCAGGTTGGCTGTCCAGTCCGGCCGATTTCCTTTGCGGACGCTTTGAAGCTAGATCGAGTAACCCGATTGAATCCCCAGACAAAGGAAATCGTTCTCTGCGACGTGGAATTCCAGGCCCCGTCAGACGGTCAGGCCATTCAGATCCCCTTCACCCCAGCAGAGATTTCTTTCCTAGCCAGCTGCTTCGCGAAGACTTTCGTTCTGAAGTTCCAGGCGGGCTTCCCGAAGCTCTCCATAGTTCAAGAGGCCATCGCCGGGTGGGGCATCACCTCGGCTTACACGGTGGCTCCGCTGGACCCAAAATATTGTTTTCTTTACCTCTCGTCCGAAGAGGACTACTCGAAAGTTTGGGCGAGAGGCTCCACAACCGTCGGACTCTACAGCGTCAAAATCGTTAAATGGTCTCCCAATTTCGACCCCAAGATCGACTCCTTCATCATTTCGACATAGATCACCCTCCACAACCTGCCTCTTGTCTGCTTCGCCCCAGCGGCTCTCAAAAGGATAGCCAGCTCCTTCGGAGCCCTAGTGGCCATAGCAAAAGATACTCGAAACCTCTCTAAAGGAAATTTTGTAAAGATTTGCGTGGAACTAGATCTGTCCTCAGACCCCCCAGATCACATCGAACTCCAACTCGGGGGCAGATCCCACATACAGGCGTTGGTATATGACAATAACATTATCTACTGTAAGCACTGCCAGATGAGAGGGCACTACACCAGGCACTGCTAAAAAGCACACCCGGAACTGAAGAAGCCAGCCACAGGCAAGACACCATCCTCAAAAAAGGCACCAGTCCACCTTTCAACTCCCATACTACCTCTTCCCAACTCTCACTGCTTCATTGCAGATAGCGAGACCTCCCCCAGCCCTCGCACAAACTCCCCACCCGATCAGGAAACGGTTCCCTCTTACTCTCCATCCACTCAAAAGATTGTCTCCAAGACTCCAAAAGACATCCAACTCCACAACTCCTTCGGTATTCTCGCCCTTGCAGAAGACAATTCCTCGGAGTACAGCGAATCGAGTGCAGAACAGCTTCATCCAGTCGCGAACTCAGAGAGGAGAGTTAACATGGAGTTTGGAGACTCCCCTCCAGAATCAGAGAAGGACGATATCTTTACTCCCTCAGAGAACATCATCGCCATTCTAGGCGCAGAATCAGCACACAGGCTGCAGCTAGCTCGAGAAGCGGGTTTCCTAGACCTCTCAAACCCAGTCTGCGCTGAGAGAGATAGAGTCAGAGGCACCCTCCCTACAGACAGACCCAGAGCTTCCAACCCTTGGACAGAGCGAGGATACGGCAGATACTGTAGCAGCCAACATGCAAAACTACAAGAAACCCTACAAGAAAAAGAAAAAACCGGCTAAAAAATCTATGGTTATGACTACAAGATCAGCAGCAAAGCTACATACCCCCCCCCCACCCCCACCTCCAACCCCCTCAATGCTTAACATCCTCACATGGAATGTTCGTAGGCTCGCCAACAAGCCCACTATGAACAGACTCATCACCCTTAAGAAGATCCACCCCATTGACATCCTAGTTATCATAGAACCCAAAATTCCTCAAAAAAACTCAAAGCCCTTAAGCTCACTCTCGGCTTCCCGGCCGCGGTAGCTGGGTGCAACGACATCTAGATATTCTTCGGCCCGGACATCAATTTTGGCTCCATTCAAGACTCAGACAGGCACTCTCGTGCTGGTTCGAGCACCCTACCCTCCAAAGCCGATCCCTTTCATCAGCAGTGCATGGCAGCTGCGACATCCTCGAGCGTAAGGAGCTTTGGGATACTCTAGCCGACACTCACCACCTTCACAACAACCTCCCGTGGCTTTGCATTGGAGACTTCAATACCATATCTTGTAGAGAGAAAAATTCGGGCGGACGCCCCCTCACTAGTCAGCGATGAAGGATTTCAACAACTTCATCTTCAACGCCCACATGACCCCCCTTCCGTACACAGGCAGTGAGTTCACTTGGTGCAACATGCAAGAAGGCGACAGACGTCAGTACTCTCGTCTGGACAGAGCCCTGATCAACAACCTCTGGTCCGACACAGGCCTCATATCTAACCTATCCCACTTCAACACCACAGAATCAGATCACTCTCCGCTGCTGCTCGAGATCAAAAGCAATCATAATCCGATCAAGAAAGCGTTCCGATTTCAGGACTTCTGGAGCCTCCATCGGCAATTCAGGAACATCGTCGGGACCGCTTGGGGTTCGCATATGGAGCCAGACCCTCTGTTTCATATCACGGCTAAACTCAAAGCTACCAAGATTGCGCTTGCGACCTGGTACAAGAACGCTTTCGGCAACATCTTTCAGGAAATCAAGAAGGCAGAAGACGATGTCATCCGGGCGGAGGCTCTGTTCGTATCTCATAGAATGCAGGAGTCTCATGTCGCGCTTAACCTCACTAGGGCCATACTTAAATCCCGAATGAAGGTAGAGACAAAATTCTAGAAGAAAAAAGCCAGGCTGGCTTGGGACTCTAAGGGGGACAGAAATTTTGCTTTCTTTCACTCTAGTGTTAGAGGTCGGAGGCAACAGCTGAACCTTTACCAAATTTCTAAAGATAACGGCCTTATCCTAAGAGACCAACAGAGCATTCAGGAGGCAGCCCCCAGATATTACACCAGATTATTCACCAAGGACCTAGTCTTCAAAGACTCCGATCTCCTATCATCGATTCCAAACATGATCAGCAACAGTGAGAACGAGCAACTCCAGGTTCCTCCAACTACGGAAGAAGTCAAAGCGGCGGTATGGGCTCTTAATAAGCATAGCGCCTCCGGTCCCGACGGTTTCTCTGAGGTTTTCTTTCGCACCTGCTGGGACATCATCGCCCCCGACTTCCTTGAGGCGGCTATTACCTTCTTTCAGGGAGCAAGATACCCTAGATCCATCTCATGCACTAACCTTATTCTCATCCCCAAGAAAGACAGCCCAGAGACTTTCAGGGATTTCTGACCCATCAGCCTGCACCTTCACCAATAAAATTATATCCAAGATTATCGCGACTCGAATGTCCACCCTTCTTCCCAGGATCATCTTCGAGGAACAAAGTAGATTTGTGCCTGGTCGCATCATCACAGACAACATCCTTCTAGCCCAAGAAATGATCTCGTGCCTGAAGTTCCCATCCAGGGGAGGGAATGTGGCCATCAAGTTGGACATGGAGAAAGCATACGACAGACTGGACTGGCAATTCATGATATGGGTCCTAAAGGCCTTCGGTTTCTCCGAGACATAGACAGACATTCTTTTTAGATCCATCAACAACTCCTGGTTCTCCACCATCACCAACGGACAAGCAACAGGATTCTTCAAAGCGAGTCGTGGGGTCAGACAGGGGGACCCTCTTTCCGCCACTATTTTTATAATAGCGGCCGAAGCTCTCAACAGGAACCTGAACAGACTAGTCGATACCCCCAGATTCCAACATTTCCATACCACCATCGGTTGTCCCTTGATTACGCATCTGGCCTATGCTGATGACATTCTCATCTTCTCGACGGAAGACATTGGATCAGTAGAGGCGGTCCACAGAACGTTAAAGAGATATACCAGATGCTCGGGGCAACGTGTCAACCCCAACAAAAGTGTTATCTACACCCACCACAATGCTAATAGGAACCACAACGCCACTCTCACAAATCTGACATCCTTCACCATAGCCTACCCGCCTTTCACCTACCTCGGATGCCCACTAGTTTACGGGAAGTCTAACTCAGGTATTTTCGAAGGCCTTGTAAGAAAGATCAGGAAGAGAATCGAGGGATGGCACAACGCCACCCTATCCCCGGGAGGTAAGATGATTCTGATCAAGCATGTGCTCTCTTCCATCCCCATATATACCCTGGCAGTTTGCTCCCCTCCGAAGAAGGTCATCTCCTCTCTTGAGTCCCTCTTATCCAACTTCTTTTAGGGTCACAGCGACAGGAAAGACAAACACCACTGGGCCAACTGGGACACCATGGCCAAACCCACTAGGGAGGACGGTCAGGGTTTCTGCAGACTATCACACATTGTAGCCGCTTGCACCATGAAACTGTGGTGGAAGCTTCGCACGGAGAAATCGATCTGGGCCCGTTTCATGGAAGCTAGATACTTTCGACACTTCAACCCAACTACGGTCACTGCTAACTGCAGAGCTTCGGCGAATTGGTGTCGCTTACTCCTCGGTCGAGGGCTCGCGGAACCTTTCATGGTTAGGGACATCTCCGACACATTGAGATGGTCTCCGACCACCGACGGGGAGTTCACTCTAGCCTCGGCCAGAATCGCAGTGAGAGGCGACGGAGACGAGTCCCCCTTCATCGCCCCCTACTGGCAGTCCTGCATCCCCTATAAATGGTCGATCCTCACTTGGAGAGCACAGTGCAGAAAACTCCCCACTAACGACTCCCACACTTCCTTAGGATACAGCCTTACGTCGAGGTGCCACTGTTGTTCCTCACCAAAGACTGAATCTGCAGACCACATACTTCGCTCAGGAGACCTAGCCTATCAGCTGTGGACCAACCTCTCCAGAAAATGCCTCCCGCTCTCCCAATACGGAAGCTTCAACGATCTCCTCGCCAGCTGAAATATTTCGCACGGGCATCAGATTGTCGCAGCTGCCGCCATCAGGGTTCTATGGAAGAATATGAATAAGTACAGATACAAAGGCCTCCAACTCAGTTCGACGTAACTTTTGAGAGAAGTTCTCAGACAAACTCGCAAAGCCAACATTCGCTGCTCTCATTCCCCGAGCAGTTTTTAGAGGTTGCTGTTCTAACCCTCCGTCTGGTCCCAGCTTAGCGATTCGTCGTTGACTGGTTGTTTTAAGTTTTTCTTCCTTTAGCGCGAGTCGTGCTCTTTTGTATAGGCTTCAGCAATTTGCTCCTGATACATCTATAATGTTTTCTTTGAATATATATATATATATATATATATATATATATATATATATATATATAATTACATAATCCAATACTTTTCCTCTGTAAAAGTGATGGTAATAATAATAGTAATAATTTAATAGTAAAATTTATGATAAACAACCGATTTAGGCTCTGCTAACATTGTACTAATTTGGCTACCCCTTTCCAACATTTAAGTTAGTTAGAGCGAGAGAAATCAGAGATTGAGAAAGGAGGAGGGAATCGAACGTACCAGTGAGGGAGGAAGAAGCCCAGGCTCTCCGGAACGTTGAGGAGGGCTGGACTCCCCGTAGAGGGCGGCTGGACGTAAGGTGCACACACGGTGGTGAGGTTTGTCGGCACTAGGACAGATGGTTACGGGAAAGAGGCAGGCCGGCGGGCGGAGTGAGGGGACATCAGCGTGCGGAGGGCACCGATAGCAGTGAGGCAGTGCCGGCCATAGAGGTGAGACGGCTCGGAAAGCGGAGGAAGAAGGGGTTGTCGGCGGCCGTGGCTACACATCGTCTCGATGGCTTCGGAGCCGCGGATCTGAACACCAATGCAAGGGTCGCATCTGCGCTGGGCATGGTCGGGCGTAGGGACATTGGTTGTGGCCTCTGGCGAGGCGGGCGACTGGCGATGCCGGACCCGGCTGGTGCGGGAGGCGGGGTTAGGTATGGTTTTTTCCTCCCTTCTCATAGATCTTATTGGTGTTATGGATTTTGGGGGCGGTGCCGGCCGGTGATGGATATGGCCGAAGATGGTCAGACGAAAGATGTCGGGGATGATTGTGACGTGTGGTTGCCTCGGTGGTGACGGCATGGTGAAAATGGTTGGTCGGTGAAAATGGTTGTAGCGGAGTTGCCGCGGTTTGGAGGTGACGAAGGTGGTGATGGGCTCGGTGGCGAGGTCGAGTGTGCCCGGGTTGGTCCAGGGGCTGGAGCTGGTGATGGTGTTGGTTGAACAGAGGAAGTCGGTCATGTCGGTTGGGTTGGGGTTTTGGCAGAAGCGGGGTTCGACGGTGGTGTCGATGATGGCGGGATGCTGATGACAATAATAGTGGTTACGATGGTCGGATGAAGGGCGGTGTGGTGTCGTGTGAGACATGGGGTGGATGTGTCCGGGGTTGTCGGACACGGAGTAACGATGTATTTGTATAAAAAATTTAGTGGATGGAAACGGGACACAGACACGATGCACAGGCTGATTGTGGTGGAATTTCTATGAAGAATGAGTAATGCGGGTTCTCCTTATATAGGAGATGGAACCTCTAGTTGGATAAGAACTAGTAGTAATTTTAAACCCCCGTTTGATAAATCCTATTTAATTTCAATCGATTTAAATTTATTTATAAATTCCAAATCAACCGTAGATAAAACCTATTTTTAATTTAAAAGTTATCAATAAAATATTTTTCAATTTAAATCTTCATAATTAATTTAAACAATGTTTTAAAATATGTTTTTTCGAAATAATAAAAAATGATAATAATTAATTTCGAAAATGACAATAAATATTTATATATTTGAATTACCTTTTATAAATAAATAAAGCAATTACTACTAGATTTCAGGATTTAAAGTAGACAATAATTCAAATTCATGCACCTTGCATGCAAATAGATTATTTGCGTAAACCAATAGTTTCCTAATTACTACTTATATTTGTACCATAAATAAAATATCCTTTTTATATTAGATGAATAATAATTTTTTTCAATCTCGACGCGAAGCAATAAATCACGATAAAGTACTTATTTTCTATTCAAATAATTCCTTTATTAAAACATTTGTGTATAAAAGTATATATACCATATCGCAAACTCGTACGCTATGAAAAACAAACCGATACAAATTTATAAATAAAAAATTGTGGTAGAAATTTAAGGAGTTTATATCCTACCCAACTTAAAATAATTTCGTCCTCGAAATTTAGGAATAATTAGAATAGGTAGGGTGGAGGTAGTACTAGAGTTGACTAGAATAGTCATACGAGACCCATATTGGGTGAGAAGACAATCAAAATGCTTGACGAGAAGGTGAACGACATTTCAACGGCAATATGTCATTTGAATGACTCAAAAAAGAAAATTTGATGGTTCTAGTTTAGAATACGATCATGTGTATAACAACCCCTCTGTGTCTATAATCCATAATTCGTTATTATTTGTCCTATGGACGTGCAAGCTCCTAAATTAGTAATAGTTTCCAATATAAATTCTGATCATTAGATCAATATTCTCAATTCAACTTTCATTGCGTGTTTCCAATATTGTTATCATCTCAAATCGTCTTCATCAATTAGCCATATTAACCTCTTTTTTTCTCAATTTGTTTTGTCTGTAATTTTTATATTCCATAACTTTATTTTTCTCTTACTTCGATCATTTACCTAAAAAAAAATTTGAATTCCAAAAATGTATGCGTATATCTAATTCTGATATTTCACAATAAAAATTCCACAATTTCAATAGTTCAAATCCAATGAATCTCTAATATACTTCCCCAACATATCAATATGTATAAATATTTTCCTCAAAATAGATTTTGTCGTTCCTAATTTCTTCAAAAGTAGGTATTCGATATTTACTCAAAATTAATCAACATTTCTTGTAGGAAATTCGTACTTATTCTTAAAGTACCCAAAATAAAATATCACTTTCAATATTTGTAGATCATATCTTTATAACACAATATTTTATCATCATAAATGAAACTTTTCTCAATCTTTTAATCCAATAGAGTCTTCATATATTTATATATGCCTTGTAATTGCATGTTCCAATCGTACTATTAATATCTCCTATGCGGTTTTCTAGTCTAGTCCCGCATAACCGAAGGATGTCATGATACTACTCATCTTTGCACAAGGATTCGTACAAGAAACAAGGTTGCATAAACTACGGAGGGATCATAGTGAAATATGAGAGAAGCAATTTAATTAGAAGGAACAAAAGTAAGGGTTGCTAATATTAAATAAAAAGTAAAAAGGTGTTATGCGTCTACGTAAAAAGGCATGAAAATAAAGGACATGGGTTAAGCAATCAAGATAAGACACAAAATTAAGCATTTAGGGAATTAAGAAGATCACAACCATTTATTGGGTCAAAAAATATGAGTCGAGGTTGAGTCCCTATCTATAGTCGGAAAGTATTTCGGTAATGCGGTAATGATTATAGTTTAGCCTTTTGACCTGAAAGTCGTATCATAAAAACAGAGCACAAATGATTGTGTTTGAGTGAGACATGATATACCTACTCAAAGGTGGGGTCGTCTATGTCTTGTATGTGAAATTTGTTGGGATGAAACATGTGGTCTCCTGCTCCGAATATCAATGTCACGGTAAGGCACACCAAAAGATCTAAATAGAAAGAGGGTGTTCATGAGGTAATAATTAACGCACAAAAATAAAAAGGATCAAGTTAAAGCACAAATAAAGATAATTAAGGAACCTAGTAGATCAAAGTAAAATAAGTTAGGAATACGGTTTCTAGAGAGAAGGTAGTCTTCTTGGTTGGGGTATAGAAGGAACGGTTTTAATCATTTCCAAGTGTCATGCGATTAGAAGATCACTATCATAGATCTAGGCTGGAGGGAAGGTCGAGTAAGTCAAGATGAAGCTATATTCGCATGGTTTGTTGATGGCTACTACACTTGTGTATATACAACTATCATGGTCCTAAGTGATAGGGCAGCTAAAAGGGGACACTCTGTGTCTATCTATCAATACGAGTGTCTTTCTAAAATGGGTGAAAGACAAAAACAAATAAGAGTTCGAAGAAGATATTATTGAATATGAATACGTGGTTCAATGGCGACTGAATAGTTTCAAAAAAGAAGTGCCAAGGCAGTCGAGGATGAGATTATAGAGGAAAAGTTTAACTATGTCTACATCCACGTAGAGCGATATATGAAAAAGCGAACCAAAGTGAACTAGGTTGATCAGACCATCATGCACCAGCTCTGATTAGACAATATGTTAGTGGAGGCCTCCAATAAAATATTGTCCTTGATCAAGCTCGATAAAAGGATAAGCTTGCAAAACTGGGCTAAAATAGCAGCATTAGTCAAGCTCGTTCAAAATAAGCATGTGAGAGAATAATGTAAGAAAATATAAAGAGTTTAAGTTTATTAAGAATCTAAGTCTTATCCGGTGTTTGTGCCTATGTAGGCGTCCTACTATCTTCTTGGGTAAGGTCAATGGGAACGTTAGGTCGTGAGTCATTCTACCCAACTTACAAGAATTCTACTAGTATTATTTTTGAATCGATGGGGCATACAAGTCAAATTTCTAACCTCCTTTAAGCACAAAAGTAAAGATAAGATTACGGTGGAAAGAGTTCAAGCAGGATGCAAATTCAAGGAAGTCAAACGAGAGTTCAAAATTTGGAGTCCAAGAAGGAGGTCAAGTGTATGGATGAGATTCGTAGACTCTAATCCTATATGCAGGCCCGTTCGGTACGGTATCGTAACCGAAATGGTAAACTTGACCCGCATGGGCCACCACAAGAATATGTAACGCTCCAGTCCCAAAATACTTAGGACTGAGTACATCGACATGCCAGCTGCATACATACGAAGTATACTCCAATATATGGAACCATGGTATGTATACATAAGCTAAAAAATGTAGTAAACCACGACACTAATCTCATCCACAAATAAATATATATCTTTCATAGAATCAAATAAGAAATTGTCATTGTACATTTGGTTGGGCGGAGACAAATCCACTACCAACTAAAAAGAGAGATACATAACAGCAAAGGCAGAGTCGAGCGAAGCGAAAAGGCTATCCAAGAGCTATCATCGCGAAGGTAGATTGTAAACTATGGCCTTGGCTAGGGCACCTACGAAAATCATAAAAACACACCTGGAGAAATCACCAGGTCCTCAGAGGGACGTAACTAGATACAGAAAGAACATGCCATAATAAACTGTAAATGTAAACACTAAGACTACAACACAATTGGGTCCCTAACCGTCTAAGTGATATAGAAATAGATGCAGTAAATATACAATAACTGAATAATAAAATGCAACTAAATATAAGCAGTAAATATGGCAAGGTAGCTTGCCTGGTGTTACGCCTGGTTTGGTGTGGTGATCTGACAAGTCCTGAATGTCCAGTAGCCGTGGTTGATGTGAAGGGGTCCGACATTAGCGAAAAGAAAAAAAAATAGAAGATATGATCAATCATGATCAAGACTGGCAATCAAGGAGAATTCATGGAAAAAGGGCTTGTATTATTTTTAGAAATATCTATAGTACCTTGAAAATATATTTAGAAAATATGTTTGATTTATTTGTAATAGAAAAATCTATAAAAATATTTTTAGATACTGAGTTATATTAGAAATCTACCTACCTTTTTATTAACCAGGATATTAGGCAATTACCTACTTAAAGTCATGATTCGAAAACTACCTTTTTATTTAGTCAAAAAATGAGAGAAATTCTACTACAGAACAAAAACTATTTTAGAAAAGATCATAATTGAATTTAGACAAAAAGTAATGCAAATATATTTTAGGTCAAAGTTGCTATGATTTTTAAAATATTATGATTAGTTTTTCTAATCTAGTTATAAAAATAGATATGGGGCTAAGCCCAAACTAAAAAAAATTTGCTACAAAATATCTTTCCAAAAATTTTAATAACTATAACAATGACAAAATATTAAATTTAAAATTTACAATACCTAGTCATATCATAAATTGTTTTATACAATATATCATGTATGTTAAAAATGTTAAATAATAACAAAATACTAGTAGTAACATTTGTAACTATTATTGTTAACTGTTCACAATAAGAACAATAATATAAATAATAATAATAATAATCATCATCATCTTATCAAATACTGTAAGGATATATATATATATATATATATATATATATATATATATATATATATATATATATATATATATATATATATATATATATATATATATTATATTCTACTATATAATAGGAAAACTTGATGGTGAAACTTTTGAATTCCAAAAATACCCTTGCATGTCTATACTAATTAAAAATGGTTCATTAATTTTAATAATGACAACTTATTAATTACGTAGACTACCCTTTGGTCTTCCAAAAGAGTCTTCCTAAGTTAATTAAAAGAATGTTAAAATATATGCAAGGCACGTGAACATATGCTAGTATATATATAACCCAATACTTTCCCTCATAGTAATAATTTAATAATAAAATTTATGATAAACAACCGATTTAGGTGCTGCTAACATTGAACTAATTTGATACCCCTTTCCAACATTTAAGTGAGTTGGAGAAAGAGAAATCAGAGATTAAGAAAGGAGAAGGAAATCGAGGGTACCAGTGAGGGAGGAAGAAGCCCAAGCTCTCTGGAACGTGGAGGAGGGCCGGACTCCCCGCAGAGGGCGGCTAAACGTAAGGTGTGCGTGCGGCGGTGAGGTTTGTCGGCGCTAGGACAGGCGGTTATGGGAAGGAGGGAGGCCGGCGGGCAGAGTGAGGGGACATCAGCGCGCGGAGGGCGGCAGTAGCAGTGAGGCGGCGCCGGCCATTGAGGTGAGGCGGCTCGGGAAGCGGAGGAAGAAGGGGTTGTCGGCGGCCGTGGCTGCACATCGTCTCAGCGGCTTCGGAGTCTGAACACCGGCGCAAGGGTCGCGTCTGCGCTAGGCACGGCCGGGCATAGGGACGTTGGTTGTGGCCTCTGGCGAAGCGGGCGACTGGCGGCGCCAGACCTGGCTGGTGCGGGCGGCGAGGTTTGGTAAGGTTTTTTTCTCCCTTCTCATAGATGGTATTGGTGTTATGGATTTTGGGGGCGGTGCCGGCCGGTGATGGCTATGGCAGAAGATGGTTGGAGCAAAGATGAAAATCTGAGTTGAACTCAGAAATCTGACAGAACCAACTCAAATAGACTAAATATATAAACTGGAAATCAACCCTCTACCTATAAATATATAAATATATAAAATCAACATCACATATACATCCACTTGAACTCAAAAATCTGAGTTGAACTCAGAAATCTGACAGAACCAACTCAAATAGCCTAAATATATAAACTGGAAATCAACCCTCTACCTATATATATATATATATATATATATATATATATATATATATATATATATATATATCATAATTATATAGTACCAAATACATTACCACGATATATACACCATAAATAAACCTAGATATCTGACCTAAATGATCAAACCCAACTGAACAAGCCCAAAACATGCAAGGGGGTCAAGTGTCTACTGCAAGTGTACACGGGGTCGAGTGTGTCTTAACATGAAGAGGGCTGTGTGAGCAATATAATATGTGTCAACATATGTGTTACATAGTGTCAAGTATGTGGCACAAGTACACATGTCCACAAGTGTCTGCAAGTGACACAGAGGTATCAAACATAAGGTATCAGACACGAAAAGAGAGTTTCAGATGTGTATAGAACAGTGGGGGTTGTACGTGTTTGTCGCGTCCTTTAGGATATGATGTGTCCAACAAATAGGTTGTGCAGGCGTATCAACGTGTTAACTAAGTGTCAGGGTGTCCACAGAGGTGATTAGCTCATGTCCACACGCGTATCAGAATAGGAAAACTGTGTGTGCATGCGAGCTGTGCGACATCTGCAGAAGGAAGAACTTCTTGAAAACCCAACCAAAACTCCTCAAACTTCGTGAGCATGCTGTCAGTCAATTACCCCAGCATTACCAACCACTGGCATTACAATTCGTGTCATGTCCAAAGAGCTAGGACGCTCAGGTAGCAGGACACTGCCCCATAACCCGTGCGAGCGTCCCCATGTCTAAATAGACACAGGTCACGACACCAAAATCGACTCTGTCGAACACAAAAAGAATCAACACATCCACAGCTACACAAATATGTAATTTATTTAGAAATCCAAGAATAAAAGTCCTATGGGGCATTTCGTCGAACACTTGAGCTACCTCTCCAATGCGGAGCGATATGCTTATGATACGGGAACCAAATGGACACGAACTGAACCCAAACTAAACCTAGGGCTAGGGGGACCCTAAATGAATGCATCTATGGTGAAAAATCAGGAATCTAAAGGATTTAGGGATCATTACCTATTGAGAGTTGGAATCTCAATAAAAAGTTCCTTGAAATGCTTCCACACCAAATCCAATGACCAAATTGCTTCAAATCCTTGCTAGCTAGCCAATACAGACTTCTTCTTCACAAGAGCAGTGCAATGCAATTGATTTGGTTCAATTTGGAGACGATTTGAAGAAATGGGGCAAATTTGGGGAAGAACACAAATTAGGGTTAGGGTTTGCAATAAAGGAGGCAAGAGGGGACTAATGTTGACTTATATAGGTGGGGGAAGACCCTTATTGGCCGGCCATGGGTGTTGGGCTAGGGTTTGGCTAAGTCATATGGCCCAAAGCTTCTTCCTATGTTGTAAAAACAAGCCCTTAAGCTAAAAGTCCAAACTAGCACCTTAATTCAAATCTCCAAATGGTTTCTAAGTCATTTCTAGCTAGATTAGAGTCTAATTACTAACCCAAACATGTTAGCTAGGTCTCCATGGTCATGGTTAGTCTCTAGGCTAAGTTGTTCTAAGGTTTCACTGGCAAAAGGCCAAAATCACATTACACCAAATTAAATAATATTAAAATAATAAAAAATTTACAATTACCAAAATACCCTTATTCTAGAAAGTGGTCGTGACATATGGCCTAGTTAATCATACGTACGGGTATATGCTTAACACTCACAGGGAACATGACATGCACATGAAGGGTAAGATCTCATTTCTATACAACTACTCCCCCGCCCCCCACTTGTACAGTGCATCCAACCATGGTACGTTACGATACGTGATTCTTTAAGAAGGTCGTGAGTCTCCGTAGGAATCGGTGTATATACAATGTATAAGAACAACAACATGGCTTGCACAAGGTATACCAAGACATACAGGGAATAACATCTCATGACGGGATCCAAAAATACAATCCGTGTAACCGACGTTTCCAGAAATCAAGGATGTCTACACTAAATATAGAAACATAAAAGATATCATAAACAGAAAATTATCAGACAATGTACTCGCCTGAGATTCGGGGTAAAATATCAACAATATCCAATACCGCACCTCGAAGATCTAAATATGGAGTATAAATGTCAGTTTGTGTTTTGGAATCATAAACATACTAAACTAGATCAATTCTAGGTTTCCAAGTCATTTTTAGGTGAAACTAGGTCAATTAGTTCAATACCTAGGTTTTTAACCATACCTTGCCTTACCAAGGTATTCTAGTCTATACTAAGTCAAACCAAGTAATATCCCTATGTATGTACCTACATATGCATGCATATGCACTTGGGTATCTTATCTTAGCTAAGTTGCCTAATTACCCCTGCCTACTACCCAAATCTTATGTATTCCCTTATACCTAGTGTCTCAACATAGGGTAACCAATTACCTTACTATATAGGTAAAACCAATATACAATTTCATGCCCTCATATATCCTATACCTATGTTTATATGAATACCTATTTATCCTAGTATTACCTATCTTTATTTCCTTTACCTACACATTTACCTACATACATTTTCCCGATTAAACTTTATTTCTACAAACCCACATAGGTGACTCAAATACCTATCACCTATGTTCTCCTAAGCCAATAACTTAGACCATTACCCTTTACCTACATTATAGGGACACCAACCCAAAACATAACACTCAAACTACTCACTGACACTCAATATCCTCACCTAAACACAGCAACAATTGCACCTCCACTGCAGGTAAATTTCCCCCTCTAGCCCATATCACACTCTCATCTCTCTACTGTGTAGTGCAGTGCAGCAGGATAAGCATTCACTGCTGTTCAGTGTGGTAGCACTCATATTCAAACCCTATGCATACTTGTATATAGGTTTTTCCTACACTTGTATACCTATAACAGGAAGCCACCCAACCTTAAACCCTGTTACACAGCAGAGCCTGCACTCATTTATTCCCTATACAAGAAACACTTCTCCTATCTTGCCTTGGTAATGGCCAAGCCGCCACCCCCTTTCTCTCCTAGGCTGCCCTCATCCTATCATCACATCTTATCTAAGGATACTTAGCTTAGGGTACTGACCTAGAGCCTTAACTAAAAAAAGTAACTAATGGTTATAGCAATAATTCTTGCTCAACCCTTAGTGTCTTATTGGACTGAATACTACCCATATCCTGGACTAAATACTATATTTCTTTAATACTAAACCAGCCTACTGCCTCTTGCAGATAACTGAACTGCAACCCAGGTTACCTGGAGGAAACCCACAGCCTCTATGACACCCAAACACCCCTAACCATCTGCTGCCTGCTGTTGTTTTAAACCCTTATGCAAGCAGCCACTATCTCCTGCCTATGTCCAGACCCCTCTCCCTCATCAGTTCTAAATGAACATAGGAGCTCCCCTCATAAATACATATCCAACCTCTTCTTTGGCACAACTATGCATCAGGTTTCCTTATGTCATTGTTTCACTGATACTCTAAAGAGTGTATTGATACACCCTAATATTTAGACACCAACCCACTCTCCTGTGAGCATATTACTCCTGCAAACCCCTTACAATTGATACTCGACCATCCATACCGATGTGGCTGCTGATAACAGGCCACACAACCAACCTTGTTGTGCATCAAGGGCTGCATAATTGCAATCCCCTTCCAACCTAATACACGCACACACTCAAGCCTTTACCTGCCTGTTACACCTTAGTGTTACACATGCATCACATCTGTTGCCTGTGCAGTAGGGGACTCTCTCCTGCCACTATCATATGCAAACTTGTGCACGGGTCCACAAGGCCCAATCCCCCACCCTTGTTGCTAGTATACTGACTGCTCCCCTATCCTATTTTCCTCCCCTTACCTAGCTATCCAACTATCTATTCGTCCATCCATCAATTCCTAACTATACACTTATAACTATATATAAGTAAGCATCAAGATAGACACTCACGAAAACATTGGTTGATTATAGGGGAGTAGGAAGAGAAAAAGAATTGGGGGGCTTCTCTCACCTGGTGATTTTCTGGAGATTTCCGGCAGCTTCCCGTCCAGGCCTCCGGCAGGCCGCTGGCGGCCGGCAGGGCGGCCCCAACCTCCGGCGAAGGGTCAGGTAAGTCTCTAGCCCCTTCCAGCTCTCTTTTGCTTTGGTTTCTCTGTGTTTTGCGTGGTCTTGTGCAGGTTCAGATTGTCTCCGGCGTCTTCTCCGGTGAGGCCGCCGTTCGTTTTCTACTCCCTCCGTGCATTCTCTCGCTGGAGCCAGTCAATGGTCTCCTTGCTGTTCGGTTTTATGGACGGGGACCCCACGTCCCCGACTGGTGGGTCTGGGGAGCCGCCGGGCTCCGGCGTACTTCTGGTAGTTCCCCCTCCTCCTTCAGGGGCTCGTAAGAACTCGCGCCCTGTGGCGTGGACGAGAGCCCAACTGGCGCTCATGGGACGGGCTCCTCAGCCCTCTCCGGCGACGTCGGATTATGCTCCGCCCTCCACTCGGCCGGAGGATCGCCTTAACTCTGAAGAGCATTCCTCTTCTTCTCTTTCGGGTCTCCCTCCACCTCTCCGACGGGCTTCGTCGTGGCCGTCTGGCGCCGGAGTTGGTCGTACTTCTCCTCCTTTGCTACGCCGGGGCTCTCCGATGAGTCTCAGCCGACCGTTGCTCAGCACGGGGCCCCAAGCGTCGGGACTCGTGCGTTGGACGAGACAACTGCCCAGCAGTCTGCAGTCAGCCCCAGATCGCGCCACGTGGCACAAGCTGCCATCGGTCCTACCATCTCAGAAGGGGCCCAACGGTTGGATCGGGCCTCTACTGCTTTAATCTGGACCGTTGACTCATCATTTGAGGAGCGGCTGGATCTTCCTGACTTGCCACCTAGGCACAACCTAGAGAGCATCATTCCAGCTAATCCTCTTGCTGGAATTGACCAAGTCAACGGTCAACCCAATAGTCAATTGGTTCGTTCAGGAAGTTCTACTGACTTGTCTCCTAGGCAATCTCTGGAGGAATTCAGCACTGAGATTCTCAATGGTAATTTCGATACTCTTCAAACTAAAATTGCCTCTCCTGTGTGTGAGCATGCATCGATAGAACTCCAACACAAATCACCAAATTCTCACACACGTAAATTAATTGCTTCTACGGACCCGGTTGTGTCGACGTCGGGCGTTCCCAGGTCTGATCTTAACGTGGCTAAAATATCGTTTGCGGATATAGTGAGACCGGATAGAATCAGAGACACGAGCGATATTGTTCATGACGTTCAACTGGTTAGTCACTCTGACACGGCCTGGGAAGAAGGTCAAGATTTAAATATTCACTTTACTTCCCAGGAAGGGCTTTCCCTTGCGAGCCCGTTCCAAAACACAATTATTTTCAAATTTACTTTGGGTTGCCCGAAGCTCTCTCGGGTCCAAGAATGTGTGGCGAGATGGGGTTTGTCTGATATTTATACGGTGGCGCCTATGGACGCTAGGCACATAGTGCTTCACCTGGCTAGCGTAGAGGACCATAAAATCGTTTGGACCAAGAATGTTTGGAAAATTGATAATTATCCCGTGAAAATTCTCAAATGGTCGCCTGACTTCAACTGTAAGGAGGAATCGTCGATTGCCTCGGTGTGGGTTACGTTCCCGAACCCACCATTAGAGTTTTTCGTCCCCTCGGCAAATTTCTTACATTGTCCGATGAGACTAGAAATTTCACTAAGGCTAACTACGTCAAAATTTGCATGGAATTGGATATTTCAAAAGAACTCCCGCACTGCATTAATGTTTCTATAGGAAACAAGACTCATATACAACCGATTGTTTATGATAGCAATGTTTTGTTTTGCAAACACTGTAATCTCCGGGGACACAACATAAAATACTGCTTCAAAGCGAACCCGGATTTACGGAGGAAGCCTAGTAACTATTGGGAGGCGAACAAAGGAAAGAAGACGACCGACAAGCCACAACCGATAGAGGAGGGGCAGGATTTTGGATCAATTTTGGGAAGGCCAAATCAGCATACTCACTTTCAAACCCCCGGTGACTCGAGCAAGAGCAAAAATCAGTCTGAAAAGGCAGGGAACTCAGGTAACCTTGCCATTAAAATTTCTAATCAGTTTGAAGCCCTTTTGGCGAAAGATGTGGGTACTGCTATTTCTGTTAATGACATCCAGGTAGCCAACGACGTGAGGGGGCACACTCTGAATGCTGAGGCTATGGCTGAAGGCAATACTAACGAGGGAATGGCATATGGGACTGAACCACCTATGGCTGGCTCGGCACATAGGAGAAGAAGGAATAAGCAGCACAGCAAAATGGTGGTAGAGCCGGATATGAAGGCTGCGGGGACTTCGTGGCAGCTCGCAGAGCTGTGGGTCGATTAGGACGAGGATAGCAAACTGGACCCGACATACTCGGGGGGTGAAGAGAGGGAATCATCTTCGAGCGGAGAGCTGGAGCACGGGTCGGACAGCGAGAATAGCTTGGTGGACGGCGCCTGCAGTGACAAGAGTGAACCAAACTCTTCGAGCGAGTCATCCTTTGTCCAAGAACTCAACTCTAGGAGCATCAACCAGTCCGTTTGTAAGACCCGGGATAATTTGCTAGGGGAGCAATCGCCGGAGTCGGGGGAGCCTCCCGATAAGGAACTTGAAGCTATCCGATCGTTCAAAGCCAAAAGTAATAAAAGAATAGCAGCTGAAAAGGCGGTGGCCAGAGGAGCGGGGAGTAAAAATGACATACGAGCAAAGGATTCGGTGGAAGACGAGATAAAGAAAAAAGCTAAAATCCAAAGAGAGGCGCTAGGCTTACTTCATGGCATAATTGACAGTAAGGCTGAAATGGCCAGGCGGGCTGAGAAAGCGGACACTCAGACGACGGATCCAAAAAGCAGAAAAAATGAGCTTTTGAAGACTAAGGCGCCCTTGGTGGACAAACGCAGGAAGGTGAAGGATAAAGAGGGCGGGGACAAGACTCCTAATCCTCCCAAAGGAAGGGCAGCCCGTACGCAACCTGGGATCACAGGAGCGGGGAAGGAGGCTCAGACCGAAGACATTCAGGAGTATGGGCTGGGGGATAACAGCTTTGACGAGTCGAGTTGGACCATATCAGCGATGAGGAGTTGGAGCTTGCGGTGGAAGCCTGCACGTGGATGGGTCTGGTTCCGCCACAAGAATCACAGGTGCCTGGCGAACCATCGAAACCTACGAGCTCGCAAGGCAATCACAATTCCAGGAAAAAGCATAACACGAGTAAATCTACCACGACATCGGTTCAAACTAGGCGTCAAACAGGTGCCAAAAATCTCTCCTCCAATCTCCATTAATGTTTAAAGCTATTATTTGGAATGTGCGAGGTATTCGGAGTCGGGACACTAGGACTTATCTCAAGAGTTTGAATAAAAAACACAACCCGGATCTCATTGCTATTCTGGAACCCAAAATCGATGCTTCCAATCTACCCGACTTGGCTAGGGAGCTCCACATGACGAACTTCGCCCATGGTGGGGAGGGGAATAAGTTCATATGGCTGCTCTGGAATAAAGACATCTCTCTTCAGGTGGCTGAGGTAAACAACCAATACATTAATTGTGTTATTTCTAACGGGGGGCATAGCATTATATTGTCTGTAGTTTATGCTAGCTGCGCTATGATTGAAAGAAGAAATCTGTGGTCTTCTCTCTCGGCCTACGCGGAGGGTCAAGATCTGCCTTGGCTTCTGGCGGGGGACTTCAACACGGTTGCTTCTCCGTCCGAAAAGGTGGGCCCCCACGGCGTGCAATCTCGTGGAGTTACTGATTTCAATAATTTTATTACTGGGGCGGGTCTGGTTGATGCGGGCTTCCATGGGGCCTGGTTCACATGGTGTAACGACCTCACCCATCATCCGCGTACTTGGGAGAGGCTTGACAGGGTGATGTACGACAACCATTTCCTGCTTAGTACGCCTCCGATGTCGGTGCTCCACCTCCCGAGGCTTCATTCTGATCACGCCCCGTTGCTCATCCACCCCACGGAAGCGAACTTGTCCCCGACGCCTTTCCGCTTTCAGCGTATGTGGACCTCTCACCCCTCTTTCATTGATTTTGTCACGATCAATTGGAACTTGTTCTGCCCAGGTCAACCTTTGGAGGTTCTTCATAGTAAGCTTAAGAGACTCAGAGGCGCGCTTCGGAGATGGAATTGGGATACTTTCGGGGATTTACGGGTGAAGAAGAGGAACCTTCTTGTGCAAATTGACAGGTTGGAGAAGGAGCTCCAGACTCACTGGAATGAGAATACTTGCGCCACTTTAAACATGACTAAGCAGGAGCTGGAAGTTATCCTCGGCCAGGAAGAGCAATTACTCCAAGACCAAGCGAGAGTCGACTGGATCAAAGATGGTGATAGGAACTCCAACTTCTACCATGCTATCATTAAAGAGCGGTCGGTTAATAACAGACCTAAATTGTTTGAAGCGGACGGGTCCATTATGGACGATCAGGTATTTTTAGTTAGAGCTGTTACTCACTTTTCTAACTTTTTTAAAGTTGAAGCTGTTCTTCCTCCTCCGGAGAACTTTCTCTCTAGTACTCCTAGACTGGTCACGGATGAGCATAATGCCAATCTTTGTGCGATGCCCACTGAAGAGGAGGTCAAAGGGGCTATCAAAGGCCTCAACCCTAAAAGTGCCCCGGGGCCCGATGGATTCACGGGCTATTTTTATAGCTACTGCTGGGATATTATTAAAAGCGACGTCATGGCGGCTATTACTCAGTTCTTTCTCGGGAGCCATCTCCCGCAAGGTATTACTTCCGCCAATATTACTCTTTTCCCGAAGATTTCTAAACCCACCACCTGCCAGGATTTTCGGCCTATTAGCTTGGGCAATTTTTCACACAAAATTATATCCAAAATCCTGGCTGACAGGTTGTCTCTTATTCTTCCATATATCATCTCAAGAGAGCAATCGGGTTTTGTGAAAGGTAGAAGTATTCACGAAAATATTAGTATGGCTCACGAAATCATGGAAAATATTGATAATAAGGTTATTGGTGGTAACATTGCGATTAAACTTGATATGTCCAAAGCATACGATCGTGTCAATTGGAGTTTTCTTATTCGTACGCTTTATAAATTAGGCTTCAACAATGTGTGGGTTGATCTTATTTTCCGCAATATTTCTAATTGTTGGTATTCCCTCTATATTAATCGCAAGACTAAGGGTTTCTTTCGGTTTGGGAGAGGACTCCGCCAGGGAGACCCTCTATCGCCAGCCCTTTTTATTGTTGTGCATGACACCATGAGTAGAAGAATATCTGAGCTTAGCCTTCAGGGGCATATTAAACATTTTACCGGTCGTATTAATAGTCTTCATATCTCTCATTTATTCTATGCGGATGACAGTATTATTTTTACTAATGGGAGAATGGAGTATGTTGATTGTCTTATGGCAGCTCTTAAAGAATACTCGGATACCTCTGGGCAACTCATTAACTACAACAAGTCTTCTCTTATTGTCTCGGCCAAGGAGCATATGCGGGACCAGGCGGATATTATTGCCATGAACACGGGGCTGGCCATTACTCATCTTCCCATTCAGTATCTGGGCATCCCGCTGTTCAAAGGCAGGGCCAAGCACGAATTTTTCAAGGATTTGGAGGAGAGAGTTAGGAAGAAGATTACGGGGTGGCGTGGGAGACTTCTGTCCTTCAGTGGTAAAATTACTCTTATTCAAAGTGTTCTCACTGCTCTACCTATTCATGCTCTTTCAGTCATTAAAGCCCCTACCAAGTATTTTCGCAACTTGGAGAGATTGATGACTGAATTCCTTTGGAATTCGAACGACCGACATCGTAGAAGATGGGTCTCTTGGAAGAACGTTTGCAAGACTAGGGAGGAAGGGGGATTGGGGATCCGCTCGCTCCCTCAGGTTATGCAATCCCTACATGCTAAAAGGTGCTGGGCTCTCCTCAAGGGGGAAAGTTTTTGGGCTCATTATATGTTACGTAAGTACGGCGACCCGACGGACAGACACTTCACCCCCCCACATTCGCCTTCGGCTTTGTGGAAATCTATGATGTTGTGCTTGGACAATGTGCTTTCGAATTGTCAATGGTTGGTTGAGAGAGGCAACATTCCGATCTGGGGCTACAATTGGAGCGGCCAGGTGATTCCTAAACCAAGTAATGTTAGTTTCGTGCCTAATATTTCTCAGATCATAGCTACGCCTTATATTCGGGACAGAAATGGCATGTTTGTGGATGTTTGCAGGTTACTCCCCCGGGAGGCGCGGGCGGCCCTCAACGATATTATTCTCTGTGACGTTCCGGATAGATTGGTTTGGACGCTTACTTTACATGGGGGATTTGAGACGAAATCATACTGGGAGAAGTACCGGACTCGCCACCAACCCTTCATTTGGGCGAAATGCTGCTGGAATAAATTTATCCAACCCAAGATCGGGGCTTTCTTGTGGCGCCTTAGCCGCAATGCCATCCCGGTGGACGGGCGTCTTCGGATGATGGGCTTCCACATGGCCTCTCGCTGTGTCTGCTGCATCAATCCGCAGGAGGAATCTATCGATCACCTTCTTGTGGGGAGTGAGACGGCTCAGTTTGTGTGGTCTCATTTCGCAGGGATATTCCAACTCCCAACTTCTCCTATCTCCATTGACCAACTTGTGGAGGCCTGGTTGCGCAATATTAATTTTGCTAATACTTCGGATGTGTGTAGGAACATTACTTTTGCCACGGGTCTTTGGGAGATTTGGAAACAACGGAACAACATAATCTTCAACAAAGGAGTTATCAACAAACGGGACATCATTTTCAGAGTTACGTCGGCTGTGCAACATTCGGTTCGGGTCTACAATCTGGCGTCGGACTGCGGGGCTTGCGACAACAGGGCGGACGACATTTGGCGGACAGGAACTGCTGGAGTGACGGATGCGGACAGGGCAGAATCTGCTGCTTCTGGCCGAGCGGGTGCAGCTGTGGCTGCTGTGGCTTCTGGCCGTCTGGGTGCAGCGGGGGCTGTTGCCTCGTCTGGCCGTGTGGGCGCAGCGGTGGCTGCTGCTGCTTCTGGTCGCCTGGGTGCAGTGGGGGCTGCTGCCTCTTCTGGCCGTATGGGCGCAGCGGTGGCTGCTGCTACTTCTGGCCACACGGCAGCAGCTGGGGGCTGGGCTCCTCCGGGTGAGGGTGTCAAGCTCAATGTTCGGGGGAGGTTGGCTATGGACCGGGGCCTCGCGGTTGGCGGGATTGCGCGAGATAGGCTCGGTCGCCTGCAATTGGCTTTCCAGAAATTCATCCCCCATGGGACGTCTTCCCTCCCGGATATGGATGCACTTATATGGGGTCTTAAAACTTGCAAACTGAGAAATATTGAGGTCAAACAAGTGGAGTTCTCTTCGGAGCAGCTTGGCAAAATTCTGAACGGCAAGGGTCGACATTATTGGGCTTTCGAATACAGACGTAGGACTATCTACTCCTATATGGCCCCCGATACCGGCGTCGCGATTTGTCCGAAAGGAAACAATGGTGTGGCAAAAGCTCTTGCGGCTCGGGCATTGGTTTCCACCGAATCCCAGATCTTCTCCCACACCACGGCGCTTCCTTCCGAGATCGGCGTTGCGGTTTCACGTGAACAGGTTGACCCTGACCCTTAGGCTTTGGATGGGCGCTGGGTGATGTTGTGTTTATAGGGGATGGGTGCTGTTTTCCCCACTCTACCTTTGCTTTGCTAGATTCTTTTGGACGTGGGGGTGCTCCCAACGTCATAAGCTGTGTATGTATTTTGCTTGGGCTAGTAGGGCCCTATTT
Organism: Iris pallida; assembly: GCA_029216955.1. NCBI lineage: Eukaryota > Viridiplantae > Streptophyta > Magnoliopsida > Asparagales > Iridaceae > Iris > Iris pallida. Next base: position 3,137 of record JANAVB010001760.1, on the reverse strand, counting down.
CTTTTGCTTGGGTCTCTTGGGTTAGTTCCCAAGGACCATTTTGGCGCTCCCTTGGAGCCTTGCTGTTTTCTTCTTTGGGATTATGTCCCCTCTTCTTGTAGAGAAATTATTAGGTGCTCCCGGCTCACCACTGGATGTGCTGAGTGGTGAGCCCGGTCCAATAAACAATTGACACTTGGAATAACCAATTAATCCTATATTTTTCACATCATAACCAGATATGAAAAGATAACGAAAAATGCTAACAAATCAATAATATTAATATTAACATTAAAATTAATATTAACATTAACATTAATATTAACAGTAAAATTAAAATTAATAATAATATTAATATTAATATTAACATTAAAATTAAAATTAATATTAATATTAACATTGAAATTAATATTAATATTAATATTAACATTAATATTAAAGATAACAAAAAATACTAACAAAATCAATAATATTAATATTATCATTAAAATTAATATTAAGATTAGCATTAATATTAACCGTAAAATTAATATTAACAATAATATTAATATTAATATTAACATTAACATTAATATTAATGTTAATGTTAATCTTAGTATTAATGTTAATATTAGTATTAATGTTAATATTAATGTTAACATTGATATTAAAATTAACATTAAAATTAACATTAATATTAATATTAACATTAATATTAAAATTAATACTAAGATTAACATTAATATTAATATTAATATCAAAAATAATATTAATTGTCTGGTTATGATGTGAAAAATATGGGGAATTAATTGATTATTCCAAGTGTCAATTGTTCATTAGACCGGGCTCACCACTCAAGCACGTCCAGTGATGAGCCAGGAGCACCTAACAATTTCTCCTTCTTGTAGGCGTTTGGGATGTTCCCCACGCCATTGGAGCTTTTGGCTCCCTTTTGCCTTTAATATATTTCCTTTCCTTAAAAAAAAATAAATAAAAAAAATTAAAAAAAAAAGAAAAAAAAAAGAAAAAATATAGACACTCACACTAATACACAAATCACATATATCTCAATCAACATGATAGGCACGTATACATGCCTAAGGGTACACACTATCACACACTCACAACCCTATATTACTTCACCACACACTTTACTCATTGACACACACACCCCAAACACATGCACACAGATTCATAAATCCTGTGCACCTATGTGCAAAAGTGCATACCAAAAATCCTGTGCATCTATGTCTTCACTGATGAGCAGTCACTCTTCTACTGCTCTACCTACCAAACTAATGCAGATCCGATTTTCCTACTTGTGCATACTGGTGCACAGGTCTGCACAAGAGCTTATCTCTCCTCCCTTCCCTGTACAGAACAGAACCCCCAAATGTTCTTCCTTGTTGCTGCTACTAGGCAGCAGCTGCTACCAAATAATTGCAATGAAAGCAACATGCCACCCAAATGCTTGCTGTAGAACTTAACAGCAAGTACCCACTGCTTAATTCTGACATCTGCACACTAGTACACAGGTGCACCTACCTGTTGCTGCACATGGCAGTTCTCCCTATAGGTTTGCTGTTATACAACAGCCCCCAAATCATGTTAACTGATGCAACATTCAGTCTAAAACTTCCTATTAAATAATAGTCCCAATTCCTCTATCTCATTACCTATATATCTACAAATCTATACTACAACCTGTGTGCCTATCCCCTACACTGTTGTAGGTCTCTCACTTGGTAATACTAACAACAGTAGACCAAGCCTTGCTATGGCAAATGCACAAGTGTGTACTGCCAAAATTTTCTCTGTCACATGTGTGCACAGGCTATCCATTCATCTCCTCCGCCTACTATCCATATGTGCCTACACACCAATGTGTCTAAAGTGACACACACCCCCACACTCTTGAAGCCCTACACTGCTGCCACATTCTACACCATAGTAGTGTTGACCCAAACTCGATCGCAGTCAACCTAATCTTGATAATTAACAAATCGATATTTGACATGATCTAACTCGACATATAAATTGTCATCAAAGCTACAAATCAGACGACTAACACATATCAAGTCAAGACAATCATCATCAACGACTGCTCAACGAATACTGCTGGAACTTGTCATCGAAAGTCTGTATTTTTACAATTTTATTTGAGTCTAGGCTAATGTACATTGAGTCGCACTGAGTACCTCAACCATAGACTAGATAACCAAAAAGTCCCACAAACAAAAAGCTAAATTGCCAAAGCCTATTTAGCCCAATGAGCATTATGTCTTCAAGGAGGCAGAGTTCGGTCCGGGCCGAACTCTGTCTCCTAATTTCCAGGAGCTAATTTTTAGGGATTGTTCATTGCAAGTTGTCAAACGGCCATAATTTTTGAATTTTGGACAGAGTTTTAGCTGAACTCTGCCTCCCAGAATTAGTATATATAGGCACCCTTTTCTCCCATTTCAAATCATCAAATCTTCTCATCTCTTCTCTCTTATAGCCTATACTTTATAAAGAGCCATACTCTTCACATCTACTAGCCACAAAACTTCCCAAGCATACAAGCCTGGGGTACGTCGAAAGCCTACTGGATGGAGCCCAAGCTTGGCAATATTATAATGCCGGTTGTACGGGAGTGCAATTCACGGCACCATTACAGAATCCTAATCCACATATTTTATACTCAGTCGTAAATTTTATTGCTCGGTGAATACTCTGTCCCCCGATTACCATCAGGAGAAGTGCTTCATCACCGGGACCAAGCTCGAGGCAACTCCAGCCACAATCAGGGAGGCTCGGACGTATATGCTGCTAGATGCTCAAGTAATGGGAAGGGCATCGGCTCCACCAGAGGAAGAGGTAGAGGATCTGTTGGAGGAACCAGCAAATACTCGTTTGAAGAGGCGTACTTCAATAAAAGTAAGTTCCCTGCCACAAAGAAGAGAAAACTCATAGCGTCTAAGCCAACCAGAGCTGTAAAATTTCCTCCCTAGCCCATAGAAGGAAAGAAAGGATGGTCCCCTTTGAAGGTAACGGGTGTGATTTTAAAATATATGTTGAGGATTTTTTCCCTTTTACTCTTTTTTTTTTGCATTCTGTCACGCCCCAGAACTGGAATACGAGGACGGACGTAGGCCAGCTACACCATATAAGGTACAAAGACTGTCATACAGCGATTATGG
>JANAVB010001759.1:0-66916 GCA_029216955.1 Iris pallida | reverse complement strand
CACCCTTTTGGGCACGTAGTTTAATCATGAATCTTAACGTAACTTGACTGGATCCTTGTGTATTGATTGGGGATGGGGAAGTATAAATGAACATGTGGATAAATCCATAGTGTAATCATGAATCAATTCCAAGTAGTGTAATCAAGAATCAGTCCCTCGCCATCATGTTTATCCTGTACTCTGAATCACTAGCACTGTCTCTCTTTATATATCATAGATATTTACTTACAGTCTCTTTCTTACATTACGCTATTCTTCCGTTTCCTATATTTTATTCTCCAGCATGATTATATTTCCTTTCCTGCTATGACTTGTTGAGATGTATTGTGCTCGCTCCTGTCCTGACTGGACCTGTTAAAATATTACAGAGGATGAGGATGAGGCCTTCTGTTCTACTTATTACGGTGCTACCCTAGATGAGTGCTTGGACCTGGACCAGCAGCAGTCCCACTAGCAGTGGATGACACTCCTCTAGACTAGGATGTTTTATTTACATTACTCTCTGGATGACTGTACATATTTGATACTTGGGATTTGGGATGTGTACTTATCTTAGACACTTAGACTCTCTATTTGTACTTGTGGATTCCTTTCTTTCAGCAGTATCTATCTATCTATCTTCTATCTTATCTTTCTGCCTTAGTTGTGATTGAGTTTACTTTCTGCTATGTTACCCCCATTCGGGGAGTAAACTGTTTAGCATTATATTGTTAGATGTTGTGACCTAGGACATCGTTCTACCGCAGACACTACGGCGTAGGCTGGACGTACCCACGTCTCGTGCCCTTACTCTAGGGTACGGGTCGTGACACGTTTTTAGTGGTGGCCCATACAGGTTAAGATTAGAAATGTAGTGGTATTCGAACTAGAATATCACTGCAGCCTGCAGTAGGATTAGGATTATTTGAAGGTATTCAATCACATTAGGAAAACTCTTTATCAGATTCTGTATATCTAAATTTTGCTGCTTATTGTCTTCCTTTGAATTTAAGCTGTCCTCTTGATATTTCGACTCATTCTCAGCAATTGTTTCTTTGATCTGTCTCCATGATGGTTGAGACGAGATCACATCGCCAGGTCCAGGGGGACGCCGATGAGAGGTCTGTCACCTCTCATACTCAGCAGCCAGCCCCTGGTACCGTAGCCCCAGCCAGCTGGGTTGGCGTTTCGGCTGCTTTCGGAGGAGCCCCTCCACCTGTGAGGCATGAGCCGAGTCTGGTGATTCCGGATGTGCTTCAGCAACAGCAGCCGCCTGCGGGGACAGTTGACGCCGTTCAGCTGTTAGCCTTCTTCCGGCAGTACATGGAGGGTCAGCAGACCCAGCAGCAGAGGCACACAGCAGAGCTCACACGAGGCATTGATTTGGCCGTGACTGCAATAGAGAGAGTTGTAGCTCAGCCAGTGGCAGTCCCGCAGCCACACCAGCCACAGGAGAAGGGCATCCAAGATTTTCAGAAGATGCACCCGAGGGACTTCCGAGGGACAGAGGAGATCTTGATGACGATGAGTGGATTGAGCATATGGAGGAGATATTTAGGTTTGCTGAGATCCCGACGAGGCTCCAGATTGAGGCAGCGGCCAGCATGATGCAGGATCTGGCCCGTACGTGGTACCAGACCGACCCGAGGGTTGGTACTACAGGACAGACTTGGGCAGCATTCAAGAAGCTGTTCAAGGAGAAGTTCTTCTTGGATGCAGCGCTGGAAGCCCTCGAGACTCAGTTCGAGGCCCTAGTCTAGGGGATCCAGTCTGTGGAGGAGTACGCAGGAGAGTTCTGCCACCTGAGCAGATTTATGGAGGGCTTGTCGGAGGCGACGAAGGCCCGGAGGTTTCGGAAGGGCTTGCTAAAGAAGGTCAAGTCCTACACCAAGAATGCCCGCAGCGCTACCTTTGATGAGATCCTAGTAGACGTGTTAGCTGCAGAGGATGATCTTGAGCTTAGGCTCAAGAGGGGACGAGACTTCCACGGAGGCAGCAGTAGTAGAGACCGGCCAAGAGGCCATACTTTCAGCAGCAGTACGAGCAACACCACCAGCAGCAGAGGTTCCAGCCGCAGAAGTTTCAGCAGCCGAGGCATCAGCCAGTACAGCATCAGCAGCAGAGGGTGCAGCAGCAGGCACCGAGGCAGCAGGCCACCACCTGTGCTTATTACAAGAAGCCAGGGCACGGATGGAACGAGTGTAGAAAGAGGCTAGGCAGGTGCCTACTCTGTGGGGCAGCAGACCATCAACAGAAGGGGTGCCCTATGTTCTCGGGACGTTCAGGACAGAGCAGAAGCAGGAGCCAAGGCTCCAGAAGGACAACAACAGAAGGGGACCGTTGCCGACTCAGCAGCAGCGGTTCGTACAGCACCAGCAACAGGCCAGATGAGGACAGCAGGGACGAGCTTTCGCCATGGTAGCTGAGGATGCAGAGGCAATAGGAGAGCTGATCGCAGGTTCGGTTCTTCTCGACTCCTGACCAGCTTTTGTATTATTCGATTCCGGTGCTTTGTATAGTTTCATATCAGTATCATTTACGATTAGACACGGTATCGTAGCTGAATTGTTGCCTAGGACTTACAATATCACGACCAGGGGTGACATTATCCTCGTGAGTGATGTTTGTAAGGGTCGAAGTGTTGTTTTGGGAGGCCGTGAGTTGGAGGTAAGCCTGCTCGTAATGCCATTGCCGAACTACGATATAGTACTCGGTATGGATTGGTTGAGCAGGCACCACGCCAGTATTGATTACATAGGGGGTAGAGTTCTCTTCAGAGTGCCGGGGGAACCAGAGTTCGTGTACTCCAGACGTCAGGCAGAGCAGAGCAGCAGGTTTTCTGCGGAGTTTCGGTTGAGGAGCAACGATTCCATACCCCTTGATAGCAGAGTATATGGATATTTTTCCAGAGGAGTTGCCTGGATTACCACCAGACAAAGACATTGAGTTCTCGATAGACTTGGTTCCAGGAGCGGAACCATCTCTCAGTACGTCTATCGAGTGAACAACAGTGAGTTAGTGGAACTGAAGAAGCAAGTGGATGAGCTGCAGGACAAGGGCTTCATCCGTTCGAGTTCGTCACCATGGGGTGCACCAGTATTATTTATACCGAAGAAGGATGGGTCAGTACGGATATGTATTGACTATAGGGCACTCAACAACCTGACAATCATGAACATACCTACTACTACCGTGGATCGATGATCTCTTTGATCAGTTGAACGGAGCTCGGGTGTTCTCCAAGATTGATTTGAGGTCAGGTTATCACCAGGTGAAGGTGAAGAGGGAGGATATTCCTTAGACCGCTTTCAGGATACGGTACACAGTTTGAGTTTTTGGTTATGCCGTTTGGGCTAACCAATGCACCAGCAGTGTTTATGAACCTAATGAACAAGGTGTTCCACCAGTACTTGGACAAGTTCGTAGTGGTGTTCATTGACGACATCTTGGTATATTCCAAGACTGAGGAGGAGTACGAGGAGCACTTGAGGATAGTGCTGGAGACTCTCAGGAGGGAGCAGCTTTATGGGAAGCTCTCCAAGTGTGAGTTCTTCTTGGACCGGGTTGACTTTTTGCGGCATGTGATGACTGGAGATGGGATCTCAGTTGACCCCAAGAAGATCGTAGCAGTTGAGGCATGGCCAGCACCGACTTCAGTGGCAGATATCAGGAGCTTCCTGGGGCTGGCAGGATATTATAGGAGATTTGTGCAGGATTTCTCCCGGGTTGCAGAGCCGTTGACTCGGTTGACTCGGAAGGATGCTGAGTATGTTTGGTCAGAGGAGTATCAGGCAGCTTTTGATGAGTTGAAGAAGTGGCTTACGACAGCTCCGATTCTGACATTGCCTTCAGGACCAGGAGGATTCACTATTTATAGTGACACTTCAGGGAAGGGGCTGGGTTGTGTCTTACAGCAGCATAGAAAGGTTATTGCCTATGCCTCCAGGCAATTACGTCCCCATGAGAAGAACTACCCTACCCACGACCTGGAGCTGGCTGCAGTAATTTGCCCTGAAATTGTGGAAGCACTATCTGTATGGAGAGAGGTGGAGATTTTTACAGATCACAAGAGCTTAAAGTATGTATTCACTCAGAAGAAGCTGAACATGAGGCAGTGCAGATGGCTAGAGCTGATGAAGGACTTCGACATATCACTTCAGTATCACCCAGGAAAGGCTAACGTGGTTGTCGATGCCTTGAGTAGGTATCCGACAGCCATGTGTTTGACCATAGACCATCACTTGCTTGCTGATTTGGAGAGTCTTGGGATTGAGGTGATCGTGTCCGGAGTTCAGATGTAGTTATAGGCCTGCAGATTCAGTCAGACTTGGTGGAGAGGATCAAGTCGACACAGTTTGAGGACGTTGCTCTACGGTGTCTCCGAGAGAAGGTTCGAACAGGGTTGGTGGATGGCAAGTTTTCTCTTGCAAAGGATGGTGCCTTGAGGCACGATTCCAGGTTATGTGTGCCCAGCAGAGATCTCAGGGAGAAGGTTTTGTAGGAGGCCCACAGATCTCATTACTCTATGCATCCTGGTGCCAACAAGATGTACCGAGATCTGAAGGAGCATGTTTGGTGGTACGGGATGAAGCTGGAGGTGGCTCGCTTCGTAGCTACGTGCTTGGTCTGTCAGCAGGTCAAGACAGAGAGGCAGAGGCCCGGTGGATTATTACAGCCGCTGTCCATTCCCGAGTAGAAGTGGGAGCATATTACTATGGATTTCGTATCAGGATTGCCGCGTATACCAGAAGGAAAGACGCAATTTGGGTCATCATTGACAGGTTGACCAAATCGGCCCACTTCTTGCCATTCAAGGAGGGTACGTCTATAGAAAGGCTTGCGGAGATTATATGCGGCAGATAGTCATGATTCACGGGGTTCCGGTCAGCATCATCTCGGATCGGGATAGTCGCTTTACTTCCCATTTCTGGAGGAGTCTGCAGACTAGCTTGGGCACTCAGCTCAAGTTTAGTACTGCATACCACCCCCAGACGGACGGACAGTCAGAGAGGACTATTCAGACGCTCGAGGATATGCTGCGGACGTGCATCTTGGACTTTGGAGGTTCCTGGGAGGATCATCTACATTTGGTGGAGTTTGCTTACAACAACAGTTTCCAGGCCAGCATTGAGATGTCACCTTTCGAGGCTCTGTACGGGCGTAGATGTCGTACACCCTTATCTTGGAATGATGTTGGTGAGCGAGCTTTACTGGGCCAGAGATGGTTATTGACGCAGCCGAGAAGGTGAAGCTCATCAGGGATAGACTTCGCGTGGCGCAAGACAGACATCGGCACTGGGCCGATAGCCACCGGAGGCCCTTGGAGTTTGAGGTACAGATTAGAGTAGGATTAGATTTAGGTTTGTTTGTTGTGTTTTATTGATCATGTTTGTTTATCATAGTTAATTTGAGACCTTGCTTGTGTTTAGGTCGGAGACATAGTTTTTCTGCGAATATCTCCAACTCGTGGTACTATACGTTTTGGTAGAGGTGGGAAGCTTAGCCCGTGCTTCATCAGCCCTTTCGTTGTCAGCAGAAGAGTCAGCGACGTGGAATACAGGCTAGACTTACCACCTGCACTAGTGGGTGTCAACAACGTATTCCACGTATCACAGTTGAGACGGTACATGGCTGACCCTAGCCATGTGCTCGATCATTCGGAGATTGAGGTTGGACCTACTCTCAGTTACCCAGAGCAGCCTGTGGAGATTCTAGATCGACGGGAGAAGGTGCTGAGAAACCAGGTGATACCCTTGGTTCGTTTCGCATGGAGTCATCATTCTCCAGGAGAGTCTACCTGGGAGCGGGAGGATGAGATGCGCGAGCGTTACCCTTATCTTTTTGGACCGTGAGGTATGATCGTCTATCCTTCTCATTGCTAGTTTTGCCTTTCAATTTCAAGGACAAATTTTTTTAAGGAGGGTAGATTTGTCACTACCACATTTCTAGTTTGAGGGTATTTTTGTCATTTTTGAATTATTTGAATTTAATATATTTTATTAGGAATTTAAAATGATTTATTTGAGTGGTGTGATTTAAATACTAGTTTATTTATTGCCATGTAGTTTTGGTTAGCCTAACCTAGATTTGACCTAACCTAGATTAGCCATAGCTAGCCTAGTTAGCCACTTTGAGAATTAGTTAGTATTGGTTAAATGGTTTGAGTCATGTTTAGCTTAGTGAGTGGGTTGCAACTTAACTAGGAAAAAGCCCTAGATCCTAGGCCACTCAATAGTCATGATTCATTGCTAGCCCTTAGATGCATTCTAAAAACCCTAACCCTAGCTAAAGTGGCCAGCCAAGACCCCCTTGCCTATATAATAACCATTTAGAAATTTGTGCCTCTTTCCATTATACTATCATTTTCCTAAGAACTAGGTGAGCCTCCATTCTATTTTCTTCATAGTTTAATCAATAGGGCTCCATTTTTATTGTAATTTCTTCCATAGTGTTCTAATCCATGTTCTCCTACTGATTGTGGAGTCACATCTCAGATTTGAAGCAATTTGGAGATTTTGGGTGGCTTTGGAGAGCTCATCTGAAGAGGCTTTTTGTGTTGAAGAATACACATAGGTTAATTCCTATCCATCCATTAAAATTAGGTTTTCCTTGCATAAATACCAAGCCCTAGGTGTCCTTGTGCTGTAGGAATAGGGTTTGCTCGATTTTGTGTCCTGTACATGTCCGTATCGGACACGTATCAGCAACCAGCATAGGTGTTCGACGAAATGCCATAAAGGGTATTTCGATCGAGATTTTGATTTGTGTTTGATTGGAAATTCGTATCTTGGTGTCGCTTCTAGGTTTCTAAGTGACTGAGGTAATTTTCTATCGTTTTGGTGTCGTGTCGAACCCTTGGACACGCTCGCGCGCGCGAGCTGCACTGCCCTGCTGCCAGCGGGTTTGTACGAGCTATCCAGGGCACGTAGGAACGTGTCCTTTGACACGGAGCTCGGGGCAGTGTCTGATACGACACTCCCCAAGTCTCGTGTCATTTGGTTTCGTGTCGAGTCAGTTAGGACTCGTGCACTGGTCGCACGATCTGTGACAGCCCCGTACATTGAGTTTGTGTGATGTTTGGACACTCATGTGTCCTGATTAGGACACCATCTTGTGTGTGTGACACCAACTGATAACCACCATAAATTATCTACCTAATGTTCGTCATGATATATTAAATTGAATTGTGAAATTGATTGAGGAAATAGGAGAATTCCAGTCGACTGATACATGAAGTATCAGTGAGTACATTGTTTTAATTTCTGTTATTAGAGATTCCACTATGGTTTAATTTGTGATTAATTGATAAATTAAGTCCTAATCATATTCACAAATCTCTGTTAGTGTAAATTAATTATTATAATGGGATAATTAATGTGGAGTTGGGTTCGAAATGTTAAACTTGCACGGTTCAACTGTCAAATTCCTGAGAATTATCCATTGCCTTATTCACTGATTGTTTCCCTTCACTAATATTCCAGTTAATACCATGTATTAGTTGTATTTTAATTTGTTGAACACTAGACATCATGTGTTGGTTTCAACCTTCAGTTTGGTAACCTTCAGTTTAGTTCGAATGTTGATTTCCAGTTCAATAATAGCTTACACATATTACCCAGTTATATTAGAGTTTATGAGTTGGGTTTTCCCTGAGATTTTAACCTGTAAACTGAGAATGAAGTGTGAAACTGAAAACTGAGTTTAAAATCAATGCTTAACTGAAATATTATTGGTTTGACTGATTTCATAGCTTATATGAATGCTTGTGTAAACTGATAGCCATTGCCATTCAATGCTCTTCGAATTCCCTTTTTGCACTGTTAACTGTTAACACATTGCTTGCCTGTACACAAGTTTACTGATAACACACTGTTTTCATGTTTTCCCATAACTGAGAACACATTCCTGTCATTTTCCTATATCTGAGACATAGGATTTGGTTCACTGTCACCTGAGAATACACACCAGGAAATCTGAGAACTCATGAACATTTGGACACTCACCCAGGTTCACATGGTCCTGAACACACACAGGGACTTGGTTCATTATCAATCATGTTCACCACACATGTTTTCCCTCTAGCACACACACACATGTCCTGCCAACACCATACATTTCCTGTCATTTGTACACTATTAACACAGGTTTCCTTCCTACATACACACCCCTATGTTCCTGTACACAGCAGCACACATACATCTCCTACACACACACACACATGTTTTCAGTCTATACACACATTTACCTGTCACATGTCGCTAAACCCCCACATATTTCTGTCACATTGTAACACATACACACAAAAGCACATTCCTGTCACATGTTTAGAAGACACACACATCAAATATTAACCCCCTTTATGAAATACCATGTATATATTTCTATATATGTAGTGTGCCTATAGCTATATATATAGCATGTCTAACCTATGTGAATATGTGTGATGGTAGTGTAAAGTGTAATGGGTATTTCAATATGTGTAATAGCTAATGTGTTAGGCACATTTCCTTGGTATATGTATATATATATATATATATATATTATAATATATATATATATATATATATATATATATATTCATATATGTGAATAGTGATATATATATACATATATTATATATGGTATTTGGCCTATGGTGTGTCTGTTAGACTAGTGAGAGCTTAGTTAGACTTGTTAGTCTTGATTAGGCCTAAATAGACTAGTTAGACTAGTTTAGACTTGTTAGACCTAGTTTGACCATAGTTGACCTAGTTTGACTTCTAGGGTTGACCAAGGTTGACCAAGAGTTGACTTTGGTCTAGATTGACCTAGAATCATGTAGAATGCATTGAATTGCATCTTATTATCATTTTAGACTTGTTGTGACTTGTGCTGTTCTAAATAGGAGCCAGACACCTCTCCTCGGACAGTACTTTTCATCCGGACACTCAGATAGCATGCGAGTACATTCTCTGATCATTTCATATCTTGCTTAGGATTATATTTCCTGCTTTAGATTATCTTACTTGATGCTGACACGTTGGTAACACGGATTGGTACTATATGGATCCCTTCATAAGATGTTATCCCTCTCGGGAGCATCAGATACTCTTGTCTCGTGTGTTTCACTTACATCATGTATCTCTTGCTTCTATTATCATGAATCTTCGGGAATCACCTAGTGACTCATGTACCCTCATGATCATCGAGCCTTCACGAATCAATTCATGAATCACCCTTTATGGGCAACGTAGTATAATCATGAATCTTAACGTAACTTGACTGGATCCTTGTGTATTGATCAGGGATGGGGGAGTATAAATGAACATATGGATAAATCCAAGTAGTGTAATCATGAATCAATTCCAAGTAGTGTAATCATGAATCAGTCCCTAGCCATTCACATGTTTATCCTATACTCTGAATCACTAGCACTATCTCTCTTTATATATCATAGATATTTACTTACAGTCTCTTTCTTACATTGCGCTATTCTTCAGTTTCCTGTATTTTATTCTCTAGCATGATTATATTTCCTTTCCTGCTATGACTTGTTGAGATGTATTGTGCTCGCTCCTGTCCTGACTGGACCTGTTGAAATATTACAGAAGATGAGGATGAGGCCTTCTGTTCTACTTATTACGGTACTGCCCTAGATGATTGCTTGGACCTGGACTAGCAGCAGTCCCACTAGCAGTGGATGACACTCCTCTAGAATAGGATATTTTATTTACATTACTCTCTTGATGACTGTACATATTTGATACTGTGGATTTGAGATATGTACTTATTTTAGACACTTAGACTCTCTGTTTGTACTTGTGGATTCTTTCTTTCGGCAGTATCTATCTATCTATCTTCTATCTTATCTTTCTGCCTTAGTTGTGATTGAGTTTACTTTTTGCTATGTCACCCCCATTCGGGGAGTATAAACTGTTTAGCATTATATTGTTAGATTTTGTGACCTAGGACAGCGTTCTACCGCCGACACTGCGGCGTAGGCTGGACGTACCCACGTCTCGTGCCCTTACTCTAGGGTGCGGGTCGTGACAGGAAGAGTAGATGATATTAGTAGGGTGATCGAGGCATCAATTCCTTAATATTTATGTGCTCGATCTCAATAAAAAGGAGGATAAGGAGAAGGGGTAACATCAAAATCCAACTCTATCTAAGATTGGCTGTTTGGAAATTGAAATGGGGAAATTAAATTCAAAGGGGGGATCGACTATAACAGGGTGTTTTTCGAATTTCAACTCAAATCCTAATAGGATTTGAAGAAATCAGATTCCAGTTCGATTGAGTTTATCCCTACTAGTCGAGTCCTTTAACGGCCAGTAAAGGTTTTAAATTGAGTATCTTTGTATATTATCCCTTAAGAATTTAATTTTTGCAAAATCCTATTTTTCCTCAATCAATTTGAATATAAAAACCCCATAATCCCTATATATCATTTGTGTTTTAGAGGAAAAAGGAATAATAATAAAATAACCAAAATAATGGGTCCAAGGGTTTACAGATACTGATGTAGCATCTAATGTAGCTTTTATATCTCAAGTAGAACCTAAGACTGTAGCAGATGCATTTAATGATAAATTTTGGATTGATGCCATGCAAGAGGAACTAAATCAATTTGAGAGAAACCAAATTTGGAACTTGTTCCTGAACCTATTGGTCAATCAATAATTGGTACCAAAGGTGTTCCGAAATAAACTTAGTGAGGATGGGCAAGTTCTACGCAACAAAGCACGTATAGTAGCATAAGGTTATAATCAAGAAGAAATTATTGATTATGACTAGACATATGCTCATGTTGCTAACTAGAAGCTATCTGCATATTTTGTACATTTGCATGTTTTCACAATTTCAAACTTTTTCAAATGGACGTGGAAAGTGCATTTTTAAATAGCTTTTTAAAAGAGGAAGTTTTTGTGAAACAACCCCTTGGTTTTGAAGATTTTCAAAAATCCGATCACGTCTTCAAACTTAGGAAAGCACTCTATAGTCTCAAACAAGCACCTCATGCTTGGTATGAACGCCTAAGTGCCTTCCTACTTAAAAATGATTTTTCAAAAGAAAGAGTTGATTTTATAGAGTTTGGGGAGATTGTTGGCTCATTGGCTAAATGTTCACACCTGATTTTGATAATCAACGATAACTTAAGTCGATACGTAAAATATCGAACTACTACGGGTGTTACATGTTACTGAAATCAATACCAAAGGATGTACTACGTCTACATCCTACATCTATAAGGAACATTGCATCGTCATCCAGACAAGATTGTATCGGAATCCAGATCGAGTCATTTTATATTTTCTTCTGTATTTTAAACCTTTATTGAGTCTAGAAAATATAGAATGTGAGATCATTCGAGATATTACTGGCTTAGATATTTCTCAGTCCACAAAAGTAAAAAGCCTGCCTATCTACCTATCATTCCCAAAAGAACCCGACATATCCAAAAGAACTTAAACATATGTAATTTGGCCAATGCAAACTCCCATTCTGACTCAACAGAATTCGGTCAGAACTCTGTCTGAGTTCGGTCCGAGTTTGGATCGAGTTCGGCCTATGGATTTTGAAATTCTGTTCCCTCCAAATCTGCATGCAACGTTCGAATACGATATTCTAGCATCCGAACTCAGCCCAAATTCTGCTCGAGTTCGGTCAGGAAAAACACTATAAATAGAGAAGGATGTTCACATTTCTAAATCACTCATTCACTCTTCTCTCTATATCTTTCTAAGTGTTTTTCATCATTCTAAAGCTTTCAAATCTCGCCTATATCGCTCTTAGCTAAAGCCAATAACATTTTGTTCGATTTAGAGTCTTTGGTTCAAAGAGTTATAAAGATGTCGCAATTCAAAAACTTTTTAGTTTTTGTGTTCAAGTTTGTTGGAGTCGATCGTGCGCTCGTCACCAAGGCATGGTGTTGTAAAGAGACACAAGCTCTCATTTAGCTTGTGAATAGTAGATTTACAGCGGGCAAGAGTACTCACGATCGGATTAGTCCTTTCAGAGGGAAACTAATATATATCACGGTGTTCACTGAGTTTGATCTTCTATCTCTTGATTACAGTCTAATTTACTTTCTCTTATATCTGTCATAGTTTATAATCCGTTAATTTTTTAAAGTGGTGATTATTTCTGCTGCACACGCACATACTTTATTCATCCCCCTCTATAGGTGCTTAATGGTCCTACAGGTTACTTGCTTATCGGCTACCCACTGCGCTTCATCTTCCATACTGGCCTTCTTCTCTAGGAGCAGCCGAATATGCTCTCCAAGATATGTTAGGCGCTTAGCCAAAGTCTCATGCACGCAAGCTTGGGCTTTCTCGGTAGCCGCAAGCTCCAATTCCTTGGTGCTAGCCTTTGCCACCTTTCGTTCGAGCGTCCCCCGGCTAGAGAGGTAAGACGACATGGCCTCAGAGACCTAGATCGACAGCTTGCCCATCATGTTAGCCACCAGGGACATAAGGTCGTTGGATTGTAAAGCTTTTTCTCTTCCCCAGGATGCCTATTTATTGGCCCAGACTGTGTGACCTGATGAGGACAAAGCGCACAGCCGTCGCTCTGTAGGTCATGCTAAGTAACTGTTCCAATCAGGCATTCTAATCTAAAAAAGATTTGACGGCCTGTTAGATCGATCATATGCCAAAATGGGTCATAAAGCAGACAAATTATGCACGTAAAGGTTTTACCACCTATGCTTCTTGTTCAAAGTATTTCAAAACTTGTTCAAGTTTTAAAAACTTTGAAGGGGGTCTTCTAGAAGCATGAAAAAATCATACAACGCCATGCGCTCTAATGAACATACACAGAACAAAACGTGCACACCCCCAACCATACGTGCAGGAAACAATAGAAAAATCTTCTGCCTTGCTTCCAATATGCAAGAACTATTAATGTTCCAGATGGGTCATGTGCCTAAGCCCCCCAACCATCACTTCAGCATTAAATGCAGCCTGACAACTATGTCATGTCTCTATCACTTGGAACATAGTGCAATACGTCGAGTAAGTACATCAGTCGACGGCTACATAATAAATAAAGCATCATCATTTATGATTCCAGGCATCCATGACGTCATGCGCCAGTATTTCCGTACGGTTGAAGACAAAGACGCTTCGAAGTACGAGCTAAACATAAGCATCATTGCTTATGTCAGCACAATGATTACTTTTGTTAGTTACAGCTGTGCAGCACCACGTGGCTGACAATGACAAAGTCCCCCATGCGCCAAGATGACCTATACGGCCAAGTCATCACCATGCGCCGATTCTCTCGTGAAGCCTAGGTCCCATTGCGTGGATTTTCATACGATAGTGTTCTCTGAAAACACCATATGCTAAGATCTTTTATCCAAACATAATGAGATCCTCGAGCAACTGGCACATGCCACGTGTCATTGACTTAGTCATGCATATGATGGGTGTCAACATCCCAAGATCTCAGCAACAAGCATATCTCAACCAATACCACGTGACGGTTAGCTGCACCATGCACGCATGTTGTAACTAATTTGTTCAAAGTCCATGCAACACCAAAACTCATGCGCGCATGGATTACAGATTGCTATATAGAAGGAGAATTCCTTCACACAATCGAAACAGAGAGAGTTTATTTTTGCATAAAATCGAGAGAGCTGAATTGTTGTCATTCTTGACAGTGAGAGAGGACTTGCAATCCTCTTTCCTTGTCAGACTATCAATGGAGTATAGTAATCACAGTAGTAGTGTCGATCTCCATCGCCATACTTTTCCATAATCAATAATTGTGCTTAGATCTTCTGTCTATGAGTACTTTATACTTTTACTCGTTTGTAATACAAAAGTTCGTTCACTTTTATTCATGGCAAAACAATCCTTAGGCTAATAAAATGTATCTTCTTTCGTTCCTCTTAGATAGCCTATAAACAAGCGTACTTCTGTATGAGATTCCAACTTATCTGCATTTCTATTCAGCAATGTGCTGGACTACCCCAAATTCAAACATGTTTCTGACTGGGCTTTAGCCCGATCGATAACTCTGTTGGAGTAATAGGTTCTGACTTAGAAGGTACGAAGTTCAGAATATAAGTTGCAGTCTCTAAGGCAAATCCCAAAATGAATCTACTAAATTTGAATAACTTATCATTGATCTATCCATCTCCATAAGTTCCTACCTTCTTATGACCCCAATCTGTTGGGGTATTCCACGTGCAGTCAATTGGAATATAATTCCAGCCTCTGATAGGTAATACCTAAACTGTCCAAAAAGGTACTCGCTACCACGATCTGAACGTAATGACTTGATACATTTTCCATGATGTTTCTCCGTTTCAGCCTTTGTACTCTTTGAATTTCTCAAATCACTTAGACTTACGAAGCATCAAGTAAATGTATCCATACTCAATAATCGTCAATGAATGTGACAAAGTAGTCAAAGCCCCTAGCCTGGGTAGTCATGGGTCCCATACAAATCAGAACGAATAAATTCCAACACATCTTTGGTCTTATACCCCTTTGCCTTGAAAGACCTTTGGTCATTTACCTTGCAAGCATAATTCATAGACTAGAGATGCCTCCACTTCTAATGAACTCAAAGGTTCATCTGTAACCAGTCTTTGAATCCTTTTTAGGTTAATATGGCCTAATCGCTAGGGCCAAAGATATGTTTGGTTCATACAAGAAGGTTTTTTCTCTTATTTAAATTAGAAGACGTATTATTCATTTCCATAAGTTGCATTAGGGGTAAAATAAGATTAATGACATACAAATTATCTACTAATGCACCATAACATAAGAAATACTTATTTTTTCTAATAACAATATTGTCATTAAAATAAACTGAATATCCATCCTTAACTAGCATAGAACAGAAATTAAATTCCTTCTAAGTGAAGGTGCATAAGGAAATATCTTAATGTCAAAAACTTACTTCTACCAAAAGATAAAATAACATCTCCTACTGCAACAGCTTTGCAAGTTTGTGGCATCACCGATGAACAAGCATATTTTTCCACACGAAGCCGCCTGGTTTTTGGAATCCCTGCAATAAATTGCAGACTGATAGTGGCTCATTTATTACACACTAGGTGTCGGTAGATAACACAGCTAAACATGTTTCAACTACTAGTAAATGAGATATAACTCTCTTTGTCCTGTTTGAGAAGTAGTCAGTCACTCTTCCAATGTCTGACCCTTTGTAATTGAAACACTTGCCTTTCAGCTTTTCGGCGCCTTGAGGTCCCATGCCCTTATTTGATGATTTTGTTGTTTTGTATCACTACAAAAAATTGGCCTTTTGGAATGTACTACAAGGATAAGGGCTTTTGGCCACAAAAATCTGGGACGACCCAAAAAATTTAGTCACCCAAATTGATCTGTAGCGACTAAAAATTACTATTGTCGCCTAAAGTTCTCAAAATTTGCAAAAATATTGTCAACTCACTAGGCGACTATTAATTAGTTTGGGCGACCAATAAATTATTTGCAGAAAACAATCTAAGACTACTAAAAATAACAATCTCGCCTAAAGTAAAGGGGAATACTAATTTAAGACTACTAAAAAATTTATTATCATCCAAAGCAGAAAACTCTTGCCTAAGAGCATCTCCAACCCTATTGTGATTTTGAAAAAATTGGTTGCCACATATGAATGACAATAATTTTTTCCAATAGTACTTCTCCAATGCAATTGTAAAATAAAGTGTGGAGTTGACATGACAATGATATGCAAAGACAATGTGAAGTTGGTTGTCTAGATCTAGACAATGCACTTCACAATGTCTTCATGTCCACATCATCATTTTTGAATAAAAATGTTTATAAAAAGAAGTAGAAGAGTAAAAGTTGTCTTGGAAGTTGTAAAAAATTACTTTGTATTGTCTTTCCAATACTTTTGCATTGGAGATGACTTTTTAACCTCATTGTCATTTGTGAATATAATCTTGCCACCTATACAAGATTGTTTTGAGTCTCATGCCACCTAAGATTCACAACACAAAATAAGACAATAGGGTTGGAGATGCTCTAAGATGAGAGGGAATACTAAATTTTAGATGACAAAACAAATATTCTGACCTAAAAGGGGGAAAAGTAAATTTCCACCGCCAACCCAAAAATAAAATCAGCCGCTAAACCAAAAATAATATTCTACTACCCAACTTAAAAAAGAAAAAAATTTGAGTACACTGTGAAATCTTTTTAAATTTAGGTGGACCTATCTTTGTTCCAAATTTAGGATTTCAATTATATATATCTCTAAATTATACCACCATGGAGAAGAAGCCAAGCAAAAAAAATTTAGGGCAAGAGAGGCGTTCTCCTCGGAAAGCCATCGTTCTTCTCCCATAATCCAAGTATTTTATTCCTCTTTTTCTTTGCAAAGGTGAGATTCAAACCGAAAATAGGTAGATGTTATTTCATCTTGCTTAGTGTTATATTTGTTTTGAAAATAAATTGCTGGATATTTATAGATTATTGAACTTTGGAAAAAAACTTAGAAATATTTTGTTATTTTATATGCAAAATTGCTTCTTCTTTTTTATTCTTCTTTTTTATGGAAAAATCCATGTATTGAGAATTAGGCGATTTGAAACCTGGTATATCCTCGGACATGACATGCTAAGGACAGCACAGACATGAATATCTTTTGTTTGGAGTGTCCATGACGTACCCAATTTTTGTATGTGGAATATGATTTCCTCAACGATAAAGATCTAGGACAAAGGACTTGTGCAAGTATGATTTAACGACTTCAGGTTTCGTTGAGAATTGTATTTTTTTCTTCTTATTTTATATACCAGGTTATGTTATTTCGTATACCAGGTTATGTGACCTGGTATATACTCGGACATGACATGCTAAGGACACGAAAGACACGAATATGAGTGTATTTTGGAGTGTCCATGATGTACGCAATATTTTCGTATATGGAATATGATTTTCTCAACGATAAAGATCTAAGACAAAGGACTTATGCAAGTCGGATTTAACGACTTTAGACTCCGGGGACAATTGTATATTTTCTCTGGAGTTAGTATTTTGTAGTTGTATTGAAGTTTTGGAGGAGAGGCGGGAGTTAGATCATATTATCAGTTTCCTATGGAATATATAAATAGTTCACGACCTAGATGGACTTGGACAATCCATTGGAAAGGTTGTAGTGTAATCTGGTATTAAGTCTATCTTGACTATAGGTTTACACTATTACACTTTGTGTATTAAACAGGACCACTTGAGGTTTGTTCTCTTTGTACTGACTACAGAAGAGACAAATACCTTTGTTATTATGGATGCTTGTGCTCTTAATCCGGATATAATAACTGACATGTATATGTGGTGTACATTACTTTGACTCATAAAAGAATGAGATTCATTGGGTCAACAACCTCTATCAATTGGATATAACATTATATGTATGATGGGCTGTTGATATATAAAGGAATCCATGTCCCGATACGTCGGTTGATGATTCCCTTTAAGGAGCTCATAAGGATTGTCATATAAACCCGGCAGGTGGATTATATCTGACATGACAAATAAGGTGAGTGGTAATACTTAAGGATAAAAGATGTCAGTCAATATAGTTGTCAGTAACTTAATTTGATCGACGGACATTCGATATCTTAACATGGGGAGCCAAACATGCATATATAAAAGGAGCCAACAATCATAATGTGGAATTAGAAAGGTAGTGCAACAATAGCTTTTTAGTGGACCGCGCTAGTGTTAATAGCCTGTGTTGTGTGTTCGGACTGAACACGGGATACCCAGATCCGTTAGGAGACCTAACCCTAATTTCTTCTTGTGGTCCCTGCCATAGCCTTATATATATCCTCTATTCTCTGGCCGTCATAATATTATAAAAATAAGAAGCTTTCTGTAACCACTCTTCCCAAATTTTAAAATATATATACTTATTATTTATTTGACTTAAATAGCAATTTTGGAATTTTATAAATATTTTAATTAAGTAATTATTATGATAGAAGTCTTTAGTCATGGTCAAGATTTGGAGTACAAGATGACTAGGAAGGATGGCATGGGTAGTGTAGTCGTGTGATTTGACTATTTTAGCTATGGTAGGGAAAGTCGAGCCATTAGTATGTCCCAACTAGAAAAACCAGGCCAAGTTATGACATGACCCCTATCAATAATTTAATTATTTATTATTAAGATTATTGACTTTTATAAGACCCGGTTGTACCATTTAGCCCGGACTTGACCCGAACCCAACCCAAGTCTAGGTAGTCATGTAGCGCTACCAACGACGTCTATGTAGTTATATAGATGTGTATATATATATTGGTAGCCCATTTTTATAGTCTTGGGAGTAATTTATATAAGTTATATATTAAATATAATATCATTAATGCTATTTTAATTTCTAATTATCTCGAAAAATATACATATAATTTTCTTAGATATCCTTGTGCATTTTGGGTATTAGACTATATACATGTTATATATTTTTTTGTGTGCCAATTTATATGCATATATGAATTGTTATTAATTATAAAGGTTGATATATAATTGTCATATAAGTTCTATTGGTACTAAAACTAACATTTTATTTTGGATATAAGATAATAATTGCTAAGTATTTTTGTGGATTTTTTGGTATTTGCATCCATATTGGATGTATACATTATTGGGATTTATGTGTTTACTAAAAACTATTAAATATTTGTTTAGAAATTTGTATAGATTATATTTCCATGTCTTTTGAATTTTCTTATTTTAAAATAATTATAAAAGAGATTGATTTATATATAATTTTTTTTTTGTTTTATATATATATATATATATATATATATATATTTTTTTAAAATATATATATATATATATATATTTTAAAATATATATATAGATATATATATATATATATATATATATATATATATATATTTTAATAACTATTTTAAAATATATATATATAATATATATTATATATTCTATATATATATATAATATAATATATATATATATATATTTTTTTAATAACTATATAATATATTATATATATAATATATATATATATATAATAATTATATATATAAGATATATATAATATATATATATATTTATATCTAGATATATTATATATATATATAATATAAATATATATATATATATATATCAAAAGGAAAACAAATATTATACTTTTATGTATTTTCTTGTTTGTATTATTCTTATTAATATTATTATTGTTATTAATATAATTATTAAAAGAGATTTGATTCTATATATATATATAATATATATATATATATATATAAATATATATATATATATATAATATATATATATTTCTATATATATATATATATATATATATATATCTATATATTAGTTATATCAAAGGAAAACAAATATTATCTTTTATGTATTTTCTTATTTGTATTATCTTTATATATTATTGTTATTAATATTATTATCATTATTTGTAGTATTATTAATATGGTTATTATTTTGTTAGTTCTAGAGAAATAATATTAGCATAAATATATATGTCACCTATAGATATGAGTAAAATACTAAACTAGGAAAAATAGGTTTTAGGTATTTATAGATTTTCTTGGAAATTAGTTTAGAATTTTCTGTTTATTAATTAGACACTTTTGAATACTTATACCTACATACAAAAAGAGAGACATCCCAGGCCGATCGCAACCCCCAAACCGATTCTTCCAAAATCGCGCATACATACATACATACATACATACATACATATATATCTATATATATATATATATATTATAATATATATATATTATATATAATATATAATATATATATAGATATAATATATATAATATATATATATATATATTATATATATATATATAATAATATATAATAATATATATATATATATAATAAAATTATATATATATATATATTATATATATATATAATATATATATATATATATATATATATATAATGAGAGACAGAGAGGCCACCACCCCCCACCAGGGCGGCCATGTAGCACCCAGTTTCCCAAATGAGGATAATTTTGAAGTTTCGTGTTTATAATTATTTTAATAATGATATTTAATTCATGATATGATTTTTAGTGATTTTAAATCATTTTAAAATTATTTAAATCAATGACTTGTGTTTTGACGTTTTACTAGTGAAACCCTAGAGACTGTTTGACCTAGAGCCTAACCATGTGATTATGATATTTAATGTCATTTCTGGCTAAGGATATTTTGCATTTGACCTTTTGAATTATTTTGATATTATTTTATTATTTATGATATTGTTTTGGGGTTGTTTGAGTCGGGTTCAATTTTAACTCAATCCGACTTGAAACGGGGACCCGGGGTAGCTTGACTCTAGTGGGACCCACACACTAGTTAGGCATGGCACACATGATATTAATTTTAGTCCACATGAAAGAAATATTTTAGTTAGAGGTTAGACTAATTATTATGGATAAGGTTAGTGTGATTAGAGACTTTAGAATGACTAATTTAGCCCCAACCAATTAGCCCTTTCCTAATACTCATAGAATAGGCTAGTGGGGGCATTTTGGACCTTACCATAATAGGACAAATAGTTCCATATGGCCAGCCACTTGGAGAGGATAGGCTCAAGTTCATTTCATTATTCATCCACACTCTCTCTCTTGTTCTTCCCCAAATTCCTATAGAGCAATCCCTAGAAATTTCTCCACCAAATCCTTCCATTTCGCCACCAAATCTTCTTCTTTCCTTCTCCATTCTAGCCAAGGAGGAAGCTACCCAAGTTTGGGAGGATTCAGAGCTCGTTCGTGTCCTTTTGGAATCTCTACGTGTCGGTGTCGCTCCGAGAAGGTTTTTCTTCGATTCGATCTACCGGAAGGTATAAATCCCTTCTCCTTTTCATTTCCTCATGCATATAGGTCTACTTTGAACCCATAGGAATGACCCCCATGGTTGTATCTCCATTAGTGTCCATTTTGTGTCCATTTGGAGGTCATAGGAGTGTCCTTTGTGTTGTGGTTGTGTCCATGTGGGAAAATCCCAAATTTGGACACACTATGTGTTGTTATTATGTATGAATGAATTATTACATGTTTAATCTCATATTTTTGTATTGGAGATGTGTTCTATAGTGTCTCATATATATATATTAGTGTAGAGAGTGAGTTCTTGATATATTATGTTATATACTTGTGTTCTTTTGTCTCAAACTACCCAAATCCGTCATAATTTTTATCCACGTTTTTAATTTCAGCCCTAACTTAGAAATGTCATAACTTCTAGCTCAAAGCTCGATTTAATCTCCCATTTTTCTAAAAGAAGCGTATTGAAGTTAGCTTTCCAAAAACATATATTAATAGGCCTAATTCTTTGTGTAACTTTCTGGAGAATTATTTGAGTGTCAGCTGTACGAAAGACAAACACGTTCTCGGTGTTTTCCGCGATTCCGGGAGTTTCCGAAAACGAAAACGCGATCCGTTTGAAGTTTCGGAAAGCTAACACATAGATCTATAACATACTTTAATCATAGATTTTAATTCATGTTGAGATGGTACAGTATTGATTATTAGTAGGAGTTACTATTCGACATATGCATTTTGTGCACCCTTGTGTGTAATATAATGTTCTATTTGATTTTAACCCATGTTAATGTATATACATTATGTAATTAAATAGAGAATGCAAGCATGAGTAAATGGTTAAATAAATGGTGTATGAGGTGTAAGTATCCTATCTAATGTAAGCATGTATAATTATGGCTTGTAATGAATATGTAGGTTCCATAGTATGTAATGTATGCAATACACAAGTTAATGAGATATAATATTCTATGTTAACACAAATCCTATATTACCTCATATACCCCCTTACACTATGTTGATACTATCATACTTGACACTTTGTTCACTTACACTTTGACACTCTTTGATATGTATACACTATGTATGCCCATTTAACCCTCACTTGCCCCTTTGCCATGTTCACATACACACACATAGCCTCTTAAATAAGTATTTATGAATATAGTTAACTTAGCTATGTATGTATATTATATATATGTTAGCATATTGGGTTGTAATATATAAGTTTATATAACCATTTGAAATGCCATGATTATAGACCTAATGTTGAATACCAATATATGTATGTGTATATATGTGTAGACATATATAGCTTAAAGTAATAGATTACATAGTGTATATCCAATGTGAATTCTTACCTATTTGAGTATTGAATAATTGCATGCTATATAGAGTTGGGTGTATGTTGGCTTGTATAGCCTTGTATTGATGTGTACTTGTTAGGATAGTCTTGGTTAGGCCTAGTAAGACTTGCTGGGTTAGGACATGACCTAGTTTGACTAGTGCAGTTGACTAGAGTTGACCAAGGGTTGACTTAGGCCTAGTTTGACCTAGATTCATGTAGAATGCATTGTAGTGCTTTATATTACCCTTCTGGACATGTTGTGACTTGTGCTATTCTAATTAGGAGCCAGACACCTTTCCTCGGACAGTATCTTTACCTTGGACATTCAGATATCAGGCGAGTACATTCTCTGATCATTTCATATCCTGCTTAGAATTATTTTTTGCATTAAATTACTTTACTTGTACTGTCACGTTGGTCACACGAATGGGTACTATATGGATCCCTTCTTGAGATGTTATCCTTAGGGAGCATCGGGTACTCTATGTTCTGTGCGTTTCACTTACATGACGTATCACTATGCTTCGTTGGTTCTTCGATCACTTGTGACATATACTCTTATGATCACAGAGTCTTTCTGGAATCCTTATTCCATTTATGGGTCTACTATGTACCACCCTTCGGGGGCTTACCACCCTTCGGGGGCTGTACATGGAATTATAACATAACCTGGTTGGATCCTTGTGTATTGATTGGGGGTACGAAGTAGTAGAAGTGGACATGTGAATAATACACCAGTAGTATCTTATCAGAATCATTCCGTAGTGTCTTATCAGAATCATCCCATGCCATTTACATGTCCATGTTGTACTCTGACTCACTAGCCACATGTTAGTTCTCTATTTATAGTAGATATTTCTATTACAGCTCTCTCTCTCTTTACATACAACATTTCTTTCAGTTATTGTATCTTACTTTACTGCATGATTATATTTTCTAACCTGCTATGAACTGTTGAGATGTAATGTGCTCGCTCATGTCCTGACTGGACCTGTTGATAAATTTTACAGATAGCTTGGAGGTTGCCTGCTAGCCTAGAGGAGACACACTAGAGGTTGTTTAGATAGTTATTTCATTTGTCTGGAGTTGTATTTACTTTGTAGATTACTGTATTTGAGTTTTGAGATGTATTTCTGGGTTTATGTATCTTAGACACTTAGACTTCTATCTCTTGTATCTCATTTGGATTTTATTTTTATCTATCTTTATCATGCTCTACCTTAGATGTGATTGAGACTGTATCTGCTATGTCACCCCCATTCGGGGATTATAAACTGCTTAGCATTATATTGTTAGATGATGTGACCTAGGGCAGCATTCTACCGCCGACACTGCGGCGTAGGCTGGGCATTGTTACGTTCCCGTACCCTAACAGTGGGTGCGGGTCGTGACAGGCCACCCCACCCCCGACCGTACGCGACGGTAGGAGCAGCAACATGGGTGCGCAGTAGCACCAATCTGTGGGTGAGACTTCACGATATGTTTTATCGACGCGTGGTCGACCAACTTTCGATCCGTCTTTTCTAGTATGTTCACAACATATACAACTTTAATCTCCTTTAATTAGTTTAATTTTATATGCCCTAGATTGCCCAGAAAATCGACGCCAAAATTGGCAAAAAACCTTTTCGAAAAGAAATAGAATATTGATTCTCGACCCTAGTTTGGAAGGCGGATTGCCGCAAATCCTGAGAGAAATTTTGAAATCCATAAAAACATATTCAAACACAACCTAACCGAGATGGAAACCCCATTATTAGTTTGATTTCTAGTTGTGTATCCAGTAAAAAGAAATCATAGGGAAAATTGAGAAAAACTACTTAAAATTGTTTTCAAAAACTTAAAAACTACCAATACGGTGTGTGCCTCGACAAACCGGGTGATATGGTCGAAACCCATGAGCATTGAAAGATGCGTATGGATGTTGTCGACCTGTGGAATTCGACAGAACTCGATTTCGTTGTGCATGCGCGACGAAATCGAAGCATATCCGTCGAGATACCCCATATCGGCCCTTTTGCAAATTAGCCTATAACTTCGTTGACGTTCGTCATCTCGAGACGAAACTTGCGCCCACAGGACCGTGTCATTTTTTGGTCCTGTATGCCATGTTTGGTCCGATTCTGAGAAGGTAGATCGGAATGCTATTTTGACGGGTCCGCGACCCGACCCAACGGGCGAATTTTTGTACGGCCCACCGGAATTCAACTTTGGACATACGATTGGGTTTGTATCATCAAATCGAACTCATAGACATGTAGTTGATGACTTTAAAGACCGTAGGTACTGGCACACTTTTTGGTGCAAAGCGGGTCCAATGACAAACATCGTTTTGACCCAAAATTACGATTTTGCCCCTGTATCCAGAATTAAATTTTTGGGTAGGCATTCTTAGACATTACTTTTATGATAAATATGTTGGTGATATCTGTTTCAGCATCTGGAGACTGTTGTGGAAGTTTGACTTTTGGGGCTCATTAAGTGGTTAGTATTATTGGTTTCACCAGCAAAGGATCCTAGGCGAGTACATTTTCTAATAGTTTTCATATTGATAACTTCTATGATTCGTGTATGTAGTATTGTCTTACATTGATTTTCTATGGATTCTCGACACGATGGTCACATGAAATAGTAGTTACGGATTCTTTACATATTGTTAGTAACCAATGTATTATCATGTTCGTGACCTGTTTGAATCCACGAGTACTAGTCAGACGGGAAAGTACATTAGTAGACATGTAAATATACCCAGAAACATCATATTTGTCTGATCGTGTCTGATAGCAATCGCATGATTCACGTGCGGGTGCCGGATTTACTGAGGTCAACCTAGAGATTAGTTAGTTCATATTTTGTTGTATTAGAATTTGTGAGACATTGTAATTGGTTAAATATAAACCTTGGAAAATTGTAACTTAAATTAGTTTTGTGAATGAACAAATAAAGCTTTATTTTGTGTAATTTTGAGCATTATGGCTCGACAACGTTCTACAGCCGATGCTGCGGTATAGGCTGGCTTGGACACGCACTCACATCCGAAAAAAATGGATACGGGTCTTGACACTTTCTCTATATTCGTGATTCACGTAAAAAGAGAAAGAGAGGGCTGCCAAAAAGAGGAAAAGATTGGGAGATCGTCGTCCACACGACGTCCAACCCGAGGAAAGAATACGTGCAGAAGATCTTGGGATCGTGACTGCTCGAGGTTGCTGGAAAGTGTCTTCTTCCAGTCGCATGTATAATTCGTGAACCATAGTTCCACTATGAAGGGTTAGAATACGTCTTAGATCTGTTAAACTTCCATCGATCAATATACACACCAAACTAGGGTCCTGAAAATCTCCAGTTCCATCAATTGGTATCAGAGCCACCTTGGATCTGCGTATTAATTGATACATCCATGTTTTCCAATAAAACTTGTGTTGTGTAATAGTCGGTAGATGTAGATATGTTCTAACTCGGTTTTACAGGCATCTTAGATCCAACTATTATGGTTCAATGCATGTTTTGTTTGTGTTATTTTAAACCACGGACATGTCATGAATGTTGTTGTTGTTGTGGATGTAATTAAAATTATGAGGGTTTATCGTGCTTATAATTTTAATCTTTCAATTTAGATTATGTGTGAAGTCCTTCGGGTGGCATAGGATTGATGTAATTTTAATTATTTTTTGATCAATCGTGATGGCAGTAGTGGCTATTTCTGACGCTGGACGAGTTGCTAGTTTTTTGATCAATCGTGATGGCAGTAGTGGCAGCAGTGGTATTAAAATTCGAAAGCAAGACCAAAGTAGAAAACTGCTGTATACAATGGCAACTGGATTGTACAGCGTAAGTAGGACTCATCATATGGATTGCACAGTGAATGCATCCATGTAGACTGAACAAAGTAACATAATGAGTGAACACTACCATGTGAACTGATACAAGGAGTCAAATTGGAAAAGGAATTAAAGACTGAATATGAATGGAATGAACTGAAATTGATCTACTCGAGCCCTTAGTTCTAACCAATGGACTGACTCAAATGGGAATTGGTTCTAACGATGAAGGGCACTGAACTAAGAGGAAAAGTGGACTGATAATCTAAGGTATCAATCGAATGATACTAAGATGGACTGATAATATCCAAAACTCAAACATTTGGATATAAACACTCTGATACAAGTCCCAAGAGGACTGAAATCTAAAAGGTAAAGCCCAAGGTGGACTGAAACTAACTAAACTGTGACTGAACATCTATAATTCAAGGATTAAACTAAAATAATAGTCACTGATACATAAAAGGGTAATCAATAAAGGAAATGAACAGGTTAGGTATCTGAATATAATTGGGTTGAGTTAGTTCAGGGACTGAACATTAGCTCTGACACTAAGTGAGATATGGGTTGAAACATTAAGTTCAAGGAGATTGACTCAGAACAGTTCCTCTCAGAGCAAGGAGACTGAATTGAACCAAAAGAGGTGGACTGAACATAATGTTCAGTGTAAGGACTGATATTATGCAGGTAAGGGTGGACTGAAATATAATGTGAAGTATGGACAGTACAATTAAGACTGAACATCTATATCAAAAGGTTGAACCAATCTGATTTGACAAATGTAAGGAATTGCATTACAAGGCTGAACAAATAGGACTAAAACTAAAGGAAATATGGACTAAAACATGTTAAAGGTGACTGGAAAAAGAGATGGAGACTAATACATAGGATAATATGGACTGAACCAAATGTGAAAAACAGGGGATTGATTGTACATTCAAAAGGATTTCAAATGTAAAATAGACCGCATACATCATGAATGATTAGGACTGATCTTCAAGTAAAATATGACTGAATCTAAGGTAACATCTGGACATAAGGAATGGATTGGTCATAAGTGTTAGGGACTGATACAAACAGTTAAGGGTGAACTGGAATAACTAAATGATGACTGGTACAAGAATGAAACAAACATAGATTGAACATACTTTGTATGAACTGAATCATATGCTCATGGGACCGAACATGAACATTCAACAGTTCAATAAAAAAACAAACAGTCCACCAACACACAACACGGTCTACTCAATATATATACACAATCCCTTTATGCCCCAAACCCACAACACAATCTAAACACACCAATATCATAAACACTAGATAGGCTTACCAATTGTAACCTATATCAATAAACATAGAAAACAAGGACCAAAACTGAAATTAGAGTATTGAATGCTCTAAGGGTCATTTTGTGAAACACTTGGCGTGTGTATCGAACACGTCCATGATATGCACTCCAAATGGATTCAAAGTTGACCCCAAGCTCACCCACATGTTCTAAATCACCATTAGAGTCTAACAAACCTATTTCACAAACCCTAGAAATCTATTCTCAGATTTTTCCCAAAATGGTTCAAAATACAAAGGTGGAAATCTCCAAAAGAGAGGAAGAGGAGTCAAAACTCTTCTCTATGGCAAACCTAATGCATGGGGGTCCCTAATGAATGCCTCTATACTAATTTGATGGAAATTAATGGATTATAAAGCTCATACCAATTGGGAGATGGATTCCCAATGATCCAAGATTCAAAAGTTCTTCAAGCTCTAATGCTCCAATCCTTCCAAGCTAGCCAATAGAGCCTTCTCCTCTCCAAGGGAAGGAGAATGAGATTAATTTGAGGGAATTTAGAGACAATTTAGTGGTAGGAGCAATTGGGGAAGAAGCTCCTAATTAGGGTTAGGATTTGGGATGAAAGGGAAAAGAAGATGATGAAGTGGGACTTAAATAGGGAGTGGGCTATAGGGTTAAATTTAGGGTTTTGGTTAAGCTGGAATGTCCACTAAGCCCCTCACTAATGTCATGACAAGTTAGGGATTAAACCTCTCTTCCTAATTAGGTGTTTAGTCAAACCTTCTAGCTAATTCTTCTAATCTAGCTAGAGACTAACTAAAGCTCAATTATGCTAGTCCTAATCATCTAGTTGGGTGGTCATGACAAGTTAGTTTAGGTCCTCTAGGATCACTAACTACTATTCTAATGTAAAGGCTAACCATTGTCCATATTCAAAAATATAACACATGCACTATATTTATTATTTAGTTAATTGACAAATAATATAAAGTTTAGTTTTGAAAAATAATTTATCACTCAAGATATAATATAAAATCACAATAATAATAACAATTAGGAAAAAGTCAAAAATATTCGTATTCTAGGAAAGTGGTAGTTACAAGAGCCGCAGAAGGGACAAAAGCAGGAATCCAGGTGGTGGCAGAGACAAGAGTAGAGGAAAGTCAAGGACTCAGAGTGTTACCATTATGGAAAGAAGGCCCACATCAAGCGAAACTGTTTCGCTTAGAAGAGAGAGAAGAAGGGTGATAAAGGAAAGCAAAGTGAGAATACTACAGTGGCAGCCTCGGCATATGGAGGCAACGTGATCATCGTAGGTGATGAGATTGTCATAAACCTTGCCTGCGATGACAATTCTTGGCTGGTGGACTCCGGTGCTTCAGTGAACGTATCTCACAATATGGCACTATTTTCCACTTATACGACAGACGACTGTGGACTGTTGAAGATTGGCAACGAAGATGTGTCGAAGGCGGTTTCCATTGGAGATGTGCATGTGAGGATGAAGACGGGTGCAGTTATTATTCTCAAAGATGACCTTCATGTCCCTGATATCCATTTCAACCTGGTATCGGTTGGAAGGTTGGATGACGAGGGTTTTTTCAATCTCTTCGGAAACGGTCAGTAGAACTTTTCAGAGGTCCGATAGTGATTGCTAGAGGAAGCAAGAACTTCGAACTCTACTATATGAAAGGGAGCACATAGGAGACATATGAAGTGAACGCACTCAGTGATATGTCTACCGAGTTGTGGCATAGGTGGCTCAGCCATATCAGCGAGAAGGTGATGAGCTACTTGGTGAACATGAAGATGATTCCAAGTCTAAAGTCTACATAATTGGAGAAGTGCACACTGTTTAGCGGGAAAGCAAAATAGGGTGTCTTTCCAAAGTCACCTAAGTTCGAGGAAGCCAGCGTTGCTCGAGTTAATTCACTCGGATGTCTGCGGTCCTATGATGGTAAAATCTATTGGTGGTGCTTATTATTTTGTGATATTTATTGATGATTATTCCAGGAAGGTTTGGGTTTATGCCTTAAAGACCAAGGATCATGTGATGTCCACTTTTAAAGAGTTTCATGCCTCTGTTGAAAGGGAGACATGCAAGAAGCTGCTATATATTCGGTCAGACAATGGCGACGAGTACATTGGTCCCTTTGATGCTTATTGCAGAGAGCAAGGGATGTGACACCAGAAGACTCTACCCAAGATACCTCAACTCAATGGTGTAGCAGATCGAAAACATGACACTGATAGAGGGTACGATGTTTGCTATCAGAGACAAACTTACTGGACAGTTACTGGGGTGAGGCTCTTTAAACTGCTGCTTACTATTAATTTATCTTCTAGTGCTCCTCTGCAGGGTGATATGCCTAACAAAGTATGGTATGGCAAAGAGCCGTCATACAATCACCTGCGAGTCTTTTGTTGTAAGGCCTTTGTGCATGTACCGAAGGACGAGAGATCCAAGCTTGAGCCGAAGCTGAAAAAGGAGAACTCACCACTATATAATGAAGAGTTGTATGAGTTGTCAAGAGGCCCCGAGTCTAAAGTCCACTCTTTTGATTGTTGTATTGTCAATGGAATTCGGTTTATTTGTGTGGAACGTGATACTAGGATCTCGACTCAGAACTGCGGAGTATATGCCATCAGAGACATAGATTACTATGGATAATTAACCAACGTGGTAGTCTTGGAGTATAGAAAAGGCTATCAAGTTGTGTTGTTCAAATGTCAGTGGTTTGATTATCGAAGCAGTGTTGCGAGGGCAAAACTTTATCATGAATTCCATCTGACATTCATTAATGTTAATACTCGATGGTATGAAAGTGGGCCATTTATATTAGCAATTCAAGCTAAGCAAGTTTTTTATGTGGATGACCCAAAGTTGGGCTTTGGTTGGAAAGTTATTCAGAAGATGCATCATAGACACTTATGGGATATTCCAGAAAATGAGATTGAGGATGATGAAATGGAGAATGACATAACATACCAAGAAAACTCCTCATCTAATATTCCTTGGGTGGTTGAAGATAATGTTATGAGTTTTCTTACATTGCACATAAATGATGTTCCTCCTATAGCTATTGATGCAATAGTTATTGATTTGGCAATTAATGACGATGATAATGATGTACATGATGAGATAGAGCATGGACTATCTTTAGAAAGTGGCGATGAAATTACTGTACACATTATTAATGAAGATAGTGATTTAGATTAGTAAGTTTTTTCTATAGCTATATTGGTGGCTATTATGTTAACTATACTTTTGTATTTCATGATTGCATAACTTATTTTATTTGTATTTCATGATACACACAGATCATGGTTCAGTCTGTACAACGTGGTGGTAAGAGGACTCAACTTACTCAGAAAGATGTTGCAAATGGCTCTGCATCAAGTTATGTAAACGCTGTGGTGGACCAAGTGGTGCCTCCTTATAAGAAGCGGATGACATAGTTGGGTATGACTAAACTGGAATCTTTAATTTACATCAATAATTTCTGATATTGCCAACTACAACAAACTTTCTTTTCCTTGTATCAAACAGATGACTTCACTAGAAATCCTTGTATCAGTAAAGTAGAAAAGGCAGTAATATATGCATTGTACTAGCTCATCCTTAAAACTGTGCAACAGATGTTGAAAAAGAAGTAATGTATCCATTGTATCAGTAAACCAGAAAATGAAGTAATGTATCATACAGATGACTTCCTTAAAAGGAAGTAATGTATCCATTGTATCAGTAAACTAAAATTCCTTGTAACAGATGTATGCATACTGCAAACTATGGAAAGAACCCAAGTCGATATCACCCATAGTACGATTGTATGCATACTGCAAACATAATGAATTTGCTTCAGAATTAACAAGGTGTAATGTTTAGTTTCGAGTATCAAGCACAATTTCCATCAACAAATAAATTTGCATTCAATACTATTTATTATTTCTGGATAAATGGATTTTGAAAATTAAAAATATGAGCATAAGTTAATCAAGTTCAGAATATATTTTTCCCATACGAGGTGACAACTTTTTATGCAAAGATAGAATCTAATGTTTGCTAAAGTTAACAAATTTATTTACAGCTAGTAATATTGTCTTGAGCTCAAAAAATGCAGGAACATCAGTTTGCTAGCCATATGATAGTTTCCTCTTGTTGTTGCTGCAATAATAAAGGGTAGTTGTTACTCAACTGAAGCTGTAGAATAAACAAGCAAAGGTAGTAGCTATTTGCTATGGTTGCAACCATTGATGCAACTGCTATTTAGCCTACAAAAATTAAGTTTTTGAAAGTTTTTTTGAGATGAAACTACATACATTTGATAGATAAACCAATCAAATATTTGTTGTCTTTATTGTCAAGTAGGATAATCATTGGGTATTCCATACGCTATATGATTGGAGTGGTAAATCTTACATCGTTTATTGTGTTAGGAGCTTAGATTGACTCTGATACTCTGGAAATTATAGGAAACAATGTACATAGGAAAATAATTGAAAAACAAGATTCATTCAATAATTACCCCTCTATTACTGTTCTCCTCCATTTATTGGAAGAACCAATTTACAGTGACTGACTCACTATTCAATTCCTAACTAATCCTTAAGTGTCTTCCTTGCTTTCTCAAGTTTCTCTCTAATGGTTGTTTTGACTGTCTACTGTCTAATTTAACTGATTTCTGCCTATATAAGCTTTACTACCTGCTAAAGCTTCATTGGGTATGACTAAACTAGAATCTTTTATTTACATAAGATGCATGATCCTGATACTCGGATTCCATAAGTTGTATGATTGGAGTGGTATTAATTCATCTGAATCCTGATACTCTTTGTATGTCTCTGGGCCAATGTGCATGTTATATTATAGAAAAGGACATTGGGAACACAATAGATACCATTTGGAGTAGGCAATAATGTATGTATTTGAACCAATTTGCCTTTTTGTATTACAGATAAGGACATCACACACATCTGTAGATACCATTTCGGGTAGGCAAGAATGTTCACCTCTGGACCAATGTGCTTGTTGTATTACAGATCAGCATCTGAATGCTTAGGAAGTATCATGCCTGCCCAAGATGTGGTAAACAACTTGAGTTCTGAAAGAACACTGCACCTTACCTTTAGAATGTCTAACTATAGAGTGCTGGATACCAATATATTTTCACAAAACTGATTCTTCTCTACGACTTTGACCTAAGAAATACTTAAGAATGAGCATAAAACTAAAATCATCCACTTGGATGAATAGAGTGATGAATACTAATATAAAGGAGCAACGGCCGTTGTGTTAGAATATGAAAAATATTGTAGTAGTATCTGGGACAGAGATATGGTTATTGTATTTAGCCTCTCGTTCACTCAATATTGACTTAACTCAAATCTATGAGGTATATGTGCTATCATTATAGCGCTGAGGTTGGAATGCCTCTTCCTGTGAAAAGACCCAATATCTGTAAGAACTACTGTAAGGGTGCAAAACATCCTAACACATGCAAGATTGTCTAAGTAGCAGTTTGGGGAGAAAATATGGATTCTTATGAGTGATATCACTGTGTGTAGATGTTAGTCCCGGGGCTTCATCAAAGATGGTAGACTCGATGTCGAGATCAGAGGTTCAACAAACGTTCACCTTCTGATTATTCTCGAGATCCAAGAGGAACACTATAATATGAATCCGATTACAAAAGCAACAATAATCAGAAAGTGAATCTCACGTTCTTCCTCGCAATCGAAGTTACTGACGGACAGAACTGAGTTCAGAAAATAAATCACACGTTCTTCCTTGCAATCGTAGTTGCAGACGGACAAAACTAAGTTACAACTTAGATAAAAGAGAAGAAAGAAGAAAGAAAAAAGAAGAAGAGGAAAGGTTCTTGCTAGGGTGATTAAGATCACCGTTGCTCAAAGCAAGATTCGCACCAACACGATATGCTTCCAGGAACCAGCAAGTTTACGAAGAAGTTCTGGAACGCTCATAAGTCAATATTTGAGACTTGAACGGGCTTCCTGGACTTTACAGACTCCCTTAACTCTCTTCTTGGTGCGTCTTTCAAAGGAGGCCAAGGGGCTCTACTTACAGAGTGGAGTTGAGACTTCACCTCTTCTCCTATCCGATGTGGGACTAAAATACCAATACTCAAAAATAGAATTTGATATTTTAGATCACCCCACAATCAGCATAGAAGTGTGACAGTCCACGCCTATCTTCCGAACACTCCCGTGCATGCACGAGACATCCTGGAGTCCGTGTCCGAGTCCGAGTCCGTACAACAAAAATTAACTTATACCTTTGTTGGAATTAATCCTTTTTCCTTCTAGGAAAATACTCCCACATGACACACACTTGTGCCCCACCACACCTCATGTGCACACCTCAACACAAGCAATACATTATATTGAGATACTCACCATTTTGTGTAGCCGATGTGGGACTATCTTTCCTAGTCCAAAGGCAAAAACACCAACAATCCCCCACATATCTCAATATATGGATTGAGCGTTCCCTACAGTGACTGTCCATCATGCATTAGGAGAGATGTCGCTACGACTTGAATCTTCCCGTATAGGTTAAATAACAGCATGATACAAGAATGGACTAAGCCTTGAATTTTGCACCAAATCTGCAATTCTTCCTACTCACATAATGACATCAACTGTGCTTCTGGCTGCACATTAAAGGCCTTGTGCCAGCCAGGTTTCAGTATATAGTTTTGGGCGTCTATAAGTTTACCCTCAAGAGACGGCCTGATATCTCTATCCATACACTATAGGTGAGTTCTTTATAAAGAGTCATGGCATAAAGCATTGCGCTTCTTTGCGGTGCTATGCCGCTATGATATGGCTTAAAGCCGAGGCTTTACCCCACCTGGGTACCTCATCGTAGTGTTATACTACTGTAGCATGAGGTCACATGCCTCTTTGTAGTGCCAAACTACCCAGTATGAAGCCTTGCGCTTCCGTGCGGTGTTACACCGCTATGACGTGGCTCGTGAAGCCGAGGCTTTACCCTACCTGGTACCTCTTCGTGGTGTCATGCCACTGTAACATGAGGACATCGTCCTCTTTGTAGTACTGTCTACTCTCTTTATTACGATTATCATACAGCATTAGGCTACCTGCCTATTTGCGGTGCTACTCCGCTGTGACTTGGCTCACAAAGCCAAGGCATTACCCTAACAGGGAACCTCATGGTGGAGTCACCCCACTATAGCATGAAGTTACACTCCTTATAGTGCTGCGCTACCGTGCTTCCTGTAAAGCACTCCAGACATTCACTCTGCCTGAGAACTCATTAAGGCATTTAAGCCAACATTCCCACAGGATCCATTTTCCGTAGAAAACAATAGTAGACAACAGTGGTTATAGGTCCGTAACCTCTCCTTGCCACATAGGATAAGTACCCACCGTTCCTGATATTCTTCCGGTTAATAGTCCTTCCTTAAACTAAAAGCTAGATGCCTAGTAGATTTCTCTTTAAACTAATAGCATAAAACTTTATGGTAGGAATGTAATAACACAATATCAGAATGCTTTCAAGCCCATTTTACAAGCTGTGTCATCGACCAGCTGGCACTTGAGGCCCTTGGTGAACGGATCCAACAGGTTCTCCTGACTCCGAACATCAATCACTGCAATAACACCCCTCTTGATAAGATCGTGTACTGCTCTGTGTTTCAATCCCACAGTCCTCTTCCCGTTGAAGAGGTCATTTGATGCCACCACCGCAGTCGCCTGGTTGTCGTAGTATATCGGTATTCCCGGTATTTACGCCCCAACTACTGGAAGATCATACATGAGCTTCCGAAGCTATTCTGCTTCCTCCGCTGTGGTATCAAGTGCAAAGAACTCAGATTTCATAGATGACCGCGAGAGCATAGTCTGCTTCTTCGATTTCCATGATATAGCAGCTCTACCCATTGTGAAAATTTATCCACCTGTGGACCTCTCGCTCTCTACTTCTGAGCACCAGCTGGCATCGCTGAAGCCTTCCACTACCGACGGATCTCCGCTGTAGTGCAGTGCATATGTCTGAGTCTTCTTGAGATATCTCATAACCCGTTTCACAGCTTTCTAGTACTCAATGCCTGGGTTGCTCGTGAAACGACTCAGCATTCCCACAGCGAAAGCTATGTCAGGCCTTGTGGCAGTAGTAGCATACATCAAACTCCCGATTACGCTTGCATACTCCAGCTGCCTGACGCTTTTTCTTGAATTTAGGCTTCAGTTTCATATCACACTTGTACGGCGTATCGATCCCTGAAAGATCCTGATACCCGTAACGAGTGATCATCTTCTCAACATAATGAGACTGTGACAGCACTAGTCCAGTGTCTGTCCGGATGATCTTGAGTCCCAAGATAACATCAGCATCCCCCAAGTTCTTCGTACTGAACTTTGTCGAGAGGAACTTCTTTGTCTCCGTGACACAGCTTATATCCATACCTAGGATTAGCATGTCGTCCACGTATAGACAAATGATGACTCCTCTTCCGTCAGCAAACTTCGTATCGACACACTTGTCTGTTTCACTGACCATGTAGCTATTTGACCTTATGACTTTGTCAAACTTCTCCTGCCATATTTTGGGAGCTTGCTTTAAACCGTACAGAGATTTTACCAACTTGCAGACTTTGTCTTCAAGACCTTTGACGACAAACCCTTCTAGCTGTTGCATGTAGATCTCTTCGGTCAGCTCGCCATTCAGGATGCTGTTTTTATATCCATCTTATGTATCACCATATTATGTATCGCTACGAGAGCAATCAACATTCTGATGGTAGTCATCCGGGCTACTAGAGAATACGTGTCAAACTAGTCGATCCCATGCTTCTGAGAAAACCCCTTGGCCACCAACCTAGCCTTGAACTTGTCAATAGTTCCATCTGCTTTCATCATCTTCTTGAAGATCCATTTGCATCCGATGGGTTTCGCTCCTTCAGGAAGATCAACCAACACCCAAGTCTTATTTGAGGTGATGGAATCAATTTCATTGTCAATCGCCTCCTTTCAGAAAACAGCATCTTTGGTCTTCATCGCCTCATCATAGGTAAACGGATCTGCTTCCACATGATAGGTGATGAAGTCATCTCTGAAGTTCTTCGGCCTCCTCGCTCGCTTCGACGACGGCTCAGCGAGTTCTGGTTCAACCGTTGTTTCAATAACAACTTCTTCTTGGACTACTTCTTTATTGAAAACTTCAGTCTCTTGCGCACCCTTATTGTTCTCCGGTTTATCCGTAAAAACAATATTCTTGTACCTTGTAAATTGTCTTCACGAGATTCGATGATATAATTTGACTCAATATCAAGAAATCTTCGAGCATCACTCTTCTCGGCATACCCCAAGAAGATCGTCTTCGTAATCCTAGTCTCCAGCTTCTGAATCTTCAGATCTAGGAGCTTCACATAAGCCAGAGACCCCAACACTTGAATGACATTCAAGTTAGGTCTGACTTTGAACCAGAGTTCATGAGGAGTTACGTCCGAAGTTGCATACGGCACTCTATTTAGAATAAAAGTGGTCGTCAATTCAGCTTCACCCCATTAGCATTTAGGAAGACCCGTAGTTAGCAGCATTGAGTTCATTATTTCTGTCAACGTTCTGTTCTTCCTCTTCGCTACCACGTTAGATTGAGGAGAATACAGAGCAGTAGTCTCGTTGATGATTCCATGTTCTTTGCAGAACGATGCAAATTCATGAGACCTATACTCTACATCTCGATCACTTCTAAGTAGTTGTAGATCGGTTTAACGTTCAGCTTTAGCCCTGAAGTCTCTGAACTACTCGAATGCTGCATCCTTTTACTTGAGAAGTCATGCGAACGTGCACTTCGAGAAACACTTCGAACCGGCCTCTGTGGAGAATTGATAAAAGTTACAGATATCTGAGTGCACTAACTCCAAATGATCAGTACTTTAGTTCAATCGTCTGAGCAGCTTCCCAATAGTCTTGTATCTGTATAGACCATAAACTCCTCCACCTTCTTACCCCCACATTCCGAAGATAAGGTCCCGGTAGGACAGCTTGAGTCTGCTTCTGTCATAGAACAACTCTCAGTCCAGTCAATGAAGTAACTTCATCGCCATAAGCAGAAGTTCGAACATTCCTTCAGCACCGAACATCTTTTTGAAGCACGTTCCTCGCCAAGAAATTACCATCTGGCTAGTACGAATGTCCATCTTTCAAGTCTGTATCAGATAACAGACTTTCTGAGATCAGATCGCCGAAAAATCTCTGATACGTGCAACACGTATTCCAGTGTCCTTGTCGGTGGTTAATAACCACTGTCTCGATCTTCAAAAAATCTGCTAGATATATGTTCTCTATCGAGACCTTCGTTATAACATAGCTCGTCCTTGGTGAACAGCTCCTTTGAGAGCACACGTGGTCAGATGCACTAGTGTCAGACCACTAGTCAGCTACTACACTAGATAACTCAACCTGAGCAACAATAGAAACTAAGTTAAGTAATCAAAATAACCAAGTTTAGCTATACCTGCTATTTTGATTTGGGCTTGGATTTGCATTCACTCATGTAGTGGCCATTCTTGTCACAGTTGAAGCAAGTCATGTGGGACTTGGACTTCTGTTGCTTGAACGAAGGACCGTTCACTTTTAGATTAGTGGAGTCCTTATGATGAGAAGCCACCTGCTTCTTTTTAAATCTCTTGTCTGTACCAAGTTGGCCTTAACCAGTTGTTTGGACAGAGAGTCTATCTTCTATTGAGATCAT
This sequence comes from Iris pallida, assembly GCA_029216955.1. Taxonomy (NCBI): domain Eukaryota; kingdom Viridiplantae; phylum Streptophyta; class Magnoliopsida; order Asparagales; family Iridaceae; genus Iris; species Iris pallida. The sequence goes on along the minus strand of JANAVB010001759.1, from coordinate 28,940 downwards.
ATTTCATCCTCAACGTGGATCTCTTGTAGAAGATCTTCCAAGCTAATGTCCAGCTTCTTCCGATGCATTCTAGCATATAAGTTGGTCCAACCAGCAAGAAGTCTCGAGACTATCCCTCCAATGACAAACTTGTCGACGAAGGGCATCTTCTCATCATGCAACTTCATGAATTCCTTCACTTGAGGTAGCATCATCATCTCGTCTTCGAAGAGCCACTTGTGGTACTTCTCGACGATGAAGATTTTGGACCTGTTCTCATCATCTTTATATAGCTTATCCAAAGAATCCCAGATCTCTTTGGCCTTCACCTTCTTTGAATATGACTATGTCAGAGAGTCTTCCATAGAATTGAGAATCAGCAGTTTACAGATGCTGTTTTCTCTCTTCCATTCGCTCTGCTTGACGAGTGCAGCAACAACAGTATCGGCAGTTCCTCCTTCTAGAATTGCCGGTTCATCCTCAATCAACACATGGTCTACGTCCACGAGTTGAAGATTAAGGGTGACCTTCCTCTTCCAGATTTGGAAATATTCTCCATCGAATTTCTCCAACTTGTTAAAGCTGGTATCGATGAGAGAAGCACGAGAGTTCTTCACCTACAAGGATCTTACTTTGAGATTGTTAGTCCCGGGGCTTGATCAAAGATGGTAGACTCGATGTCGAGATCAGAGGTTCAACAAACGTTCACCTTGTGATTATTTTCGAGATCCAAGAGGAATACTATAATATGAATCTGATTACAAAAGCAACAATAATCAGAAAGTGAATCTCACGTTCTTTCTCGCAATCGCAGTTGCTGACGGACAGAACTAAGTTCAGAAAATAAATCTTACGTTCTTCCTTGCAATCGCAGTTGCAGACGGACAGAACTGAGTTACAACTCAGATGAAGGAGAAGAAAGAAAAAAGAAGAAGAGAAAATGTTCTTACTGGGGTGATTAAGTCACCGTTGCTCAAAGCAAAATTCGCCCTAACACGAACTGCTTCCAGGAACCAGCAAGTTCACGAAGAACTTCTGGAACACTCGTAAGTCAATATTTAAGACTTAAACGGGCTTCATGGACTTTGCAGACTCCCTTAACTCTCTTCTTGGTGCATCTTTCAAAGGAGGCCAAGGAGCTATATTTATAGAGTGGAGTTGATACTTCACCTCTTCTCCTATCCGATGTGGGACTAAAATACCAATACTCAAAAATAGAGTTTGATATTTTAGTTCATCCCACAATCAGCATAGAAGTGTGACAGTCCATGCCTACCCCCCGAACACTCCCGTGCATGCACGAGACATCCTGGAGTCCGTGTCCGAGTCCGAGTCCGCACAACAAAAATTAACTTATATCTTTGTTGGAATTAATCATTTTTCCTTCTAGGAAAATACTCCCACATGACATACACTTGTGCCCCACCACACTTCATGTGCACACCTCAACACAAACAATACATTATATTGAGATACTCACCATTTGGTGTAGCCAATGTGGGACTATCTTTCCTAGTTCAAAGGCAAAAATACCAAAAGTAGATATTACTGTGTGTAGGTAAAATAAGGGTGTGCATAGATATTGGCAACAGCTGCAGATGAAGTCACACAGGTAAACCTCCTAAAGTGTATCAGTAAACCCCTGAGTGCATATCTATATGTGTGTGCAAAATAGAAACTGGGGCTGCACACAGGTAGCAGCAAACTGTATTAGCAGCAGCTGTGAGCACCCTAAATTTTGGGTTAATTTTTTTTCATTTTATTTTAATTTTCTGATTGAGGGTAATTTTGAAATTTTGTGTTTATAATTATTTTAATAATGATATTTAATTCATGATCTGATTTTAGGTGATTTTAAATCATTTTAAAATTATTTAAATCAATGACTTGTGGTTTTGACGTTTTGCTAGTAAAATCCTAGAGATTGTTTGACCTAGAGCCTAACCATGTGATTATGATATTCTAATGTCATTTTTGGCCTAACGATATTTTTACATTTGACCTCTTTGAATTATTTTGATATTATTTTATTATTTTGTTTTGGGGTTATTTGAGTCGGGTTCGAATTTCAACTCAATCCGACTTGAAACGGGGACCCGGGGGTAGTTTGACTCTAGTGGGACCCACACACTAGTTAGACATGGCCCACATGATATTAATTTTAGTCCACATGATAGAAATATTTTAGTTAGAGGTTAGACTAATTATTATGGATAAGGTTAGTGTGATTAGAGACTTTAGAATGACTAATTTAGCCCCAACCAATTAGCCCTTTCCTAATACTCATAGAATAGGTTAGTAGGGGCTTTTGGACTTTTCCTAATAGGACAAAACCACCTTTATGGCCAGCCACAATAAGGATAGGGTTGAGCCTCCCATTTGTTATTATCCATCTATTTTTCTCTCTCTTGTTCTTCCCCAAATTCCTAGAGAGCAATCCCTAGCAATTTCTCCACCAAATCCTTCCATTTCACCACCAAATCTTCTTCTTTCATTCTCCATTCTAGTCAAGGAGGAAGCTACCCAAGTTTGGAAGGATTTGAAGCTCGTTCGTGTCCTTTTGGAATCTCTACGTGTCGGTGTCGCTCCGGAAAGGTTTTTCTTCGATTCGATCTACCGGGAGGTATAAATCCCTTCTCCTTTTCATTTCCTCATGCATATAGGTCTATTTTGAACCCATAGGAATGACCACCATGGTTGTATCTCCAATTGTGTCTATTTTGTGTCCATTTGGAGGTCATAGGAGTGTCATTTGTGTTGTGGATGTGTTCATGTTACATATATAGATTTATATATATATATATATTGTAATGAGAGTGTATCTATATTTATATATGTAATAAATGGTTCATGATGATTATATAATCAAGTTTGTGAGTGTGGTTCCTCATATTATTATTTCTATTATTGTTGTGGATAATTAGGATATATATATTGTGTATTCTTTTGGCTCAAACTATCTAAATCCGTCATAATTTTTATCCACATTTTTTATTTTAACCCTAACTTCGAAATGTTATAACTTCTAGCTCAAAGCTCGGTTTAATCTTCCGTTTTTTTAGAAGAAGCATATTGAAGTTAGCTTCCCAAAAACATGTATTAATAGGTCTAATTCTTTCTGTAACTTTCTGGAGAATTATTTGAGTGTCAGCTGTACGAAAAATAAACACGTTCTCGGTGTTTTCGCGATTCCGGGAGTTTCCGGAAACGAAAACGCGATCCGTTTAAAGTTTTGGAAAACTAACACACAGATCTATAACATACTTTAATCATAGAGTTTAATTCAAGCTGAGATGGTATAGTATTCATTATTAGTAGGAGTTGCTATTCGGCATATACATTTTGTGCACCCTTGTGTGTAATATAATGTTCTATTTGATTTTAATCTATGTTAATGTATATACATTATGTAACTAAATAGAGAATGCAAGCATGAGTAAATATTTAAATAAATGATGTATGAGGTGTAAGTATCTTATCTAATGTAAGCATGAATAAGTATGGCTTGTAATGAATATGTAGGTTCCATAGTATGTAATGTATGGTGCATATAGTAGTGCAAGAGAATAAATGAATGATGAATGAATGCAAGCATGAATGTAATGTAATAATAGATGTAATGTATGCAATATACAAGTTAATGAGATATAATGTTCTATGTTAACACAAATCCTATATTACCTCATGTACCCCCTTACACTATGTTGACACTATCACACTTGACACATTGTTCACTTAAACTTTGACACTCTTTGATATGTATACACTATGTATGCCCATTTAACCCTCACTTGCCCCTTTGCCATGTTCACATACACACATATAGCCTCTTAAATAAGTATTTATGAATATAGTTAACTTAGCTATGTATGTATATTATATATATGTTAGCATATTGTGTTGTAATATATAAGTTTATATAACCATTTGAAATGCCATGATATAGACCTATTGTTGAATACTAATATATGCATGTTTATATATGTGTAGACATATATAGCTTAAAGCAATAAATTACCTAGTGTATATCCAATGTAAATTCTTGCCTATTTGAGTATTGAATAATTGCATGCTATATAGAGTTGGGTGTATGTTGGCTTGTATAGCCATGTATTGATGTGTGCTTGCTAGGATAGTCTTGGTTAGGCCTAGTAAGAGTTACTGGGTTAGGACATGACCTAGTTTGACTAGTGCAGTTGACCAGAGTTGACCAAGGGTTGACTTTGGCCTAGTTTGACCTAGATTCATGTAGAATGTATTGTAGTGCTTTATATTATCCTTCTGGACATGTTGTGACTTGTGCTGTTCTAATTAGGAGCCAGACACCTCTCCTCGGACAGTATATTTACTTTGGACATTCAGACATCAGGCGAGTACATTCTCTGATAGTTCTCTCATTTATTTGTCAATTACTGTACTTCAGTTCTAGTTAGCTGTATGTGATTCTCTGTTACAAATACATATTTTTATTTCTGAATCCATGTATACGACACACATACTTACTTGTCTTACCTCTATTATTCGAATCACCATACGAATCACCATACGAATCACTATTCGAATCACCCTATTCGTATCTTCATATATTGGTTGGACTTTTATTCGATTGATGTGTCGAATTTTGAATTTATTTGTATTAGATGGGCAGGAAAATACTTGATTAGACATGTGAACATTCCTACTATTCGAACCACCCCCTGTGAATATATTCGAACGATAGCCATTCCACACCCGGCCAGGTGTGTGATGTGCCGAATTTACCCATAGCCGTTTACATGTCTAACTAAGTATTTTAAAACACACTTGGAGAATTTATTTGAATCATTATTAGAACATCATGTGAATCACTATTTGTATCACCTTATTCGTATCACCTTATTCGATTCACCTTATTAGAATAATGATTAGAATTACATTCGACTCATCTTATTTTAGACTCATATTGGGATTACACTCGACTTATATTGTACCATCTGAACTCATTATGTTACTCTAGTTCAGCTAGATTTTATTTTACAGTCTTTATTGCTATGATTTCTTCTCTTGTTTAGTTACTTACTTTCTTTGTACTTTATCTGTCTCTCCATACCATCACCTGAATATAAACTGCCATATTCATCAATACAGCTGTCTATAACTGCTTTATAGTTCTCTGTCATTTAATTGGGTTTTCTAGATGAGATGTGCTCGTTCCTGTCCTGACTGGACCTGTTGATAAATTTTACAGATAGCTTGGAGGTTGCCTGCTAGCCTAGAGGAGACACAGTAGAGATTGTATAGATAGTTATTTTAGTTGTCTTGAGTTGTATTTACTTGTGGATTACTGTATTTGAGTTTTGAGATGTATTTCTAGGATTATGTATCTTAGACACTTAGACTTCTATCTCCTGTATCTCTTTTGGATTTCATGTTTATCTATCTTTATCATTCTACCTTAGATTGTGATTGAGTTGTACCTCTGTGTTGGCCTCCTTATAGAGAGTATTCATATTATGCTAGTTATAGTTCATGACCTAGAACAGCGTTCTACCGCCGACACTGCGGCGTAGGCTGGGCGTTGTAACGTACTCGTACCCTCACGGTGGGTGCGGGTCGTGACACGTTTTTAGTGGTGGCCCATGCAGGTCGAGTTTATGTAGTGGTATTCGAACTTGAGTACCACTACAGCCTGCAGTAGGAATAGGATATATCTTGAAGATACTCAATCACAATTAGGATCCCTTGAGAGATTCCTGGGACGACCCTTGAGAATCTTATTTAACTCCGATTTGAAAACTCTTTTTTCCTTGATTTGATTTATCTTTACTTTCTGTTGTTGAATTTGATTTTGATGTATTATTATTGAATTTGAGTTTGTATTTATTGAATTTGATGAAGGTTGTGGAATTTTGAATCTTGATGTTAGCTGTAGCATCCGAGTTTGTAGTTATATGATTTGAAGGATTTTGTTCATTTCTGTATTTTGATGTTCGTTGATAAATTTGATTTTTTTTTTGTATTCATTGTTGATTTAATTTAATTTTTGGCAAGATGAAATTATATGGGCTAGGTCATCTAAGTTATGGAAATCTTGTCTTATATAGTCATATTAGCCAGCATGGTGAGGACATATAGTCTGATTTTGGATATATTTCTCGGGTGTGGAAATTTAAGGTTTTCGTAGCCAAGCTAGCGCCATCGCAAAAATGTTAAATACCATGATTCTAGAGGTATGTGCATAAGTCAAGGACTCTGTGATTATCGTAGCCTTGCTCACTAGTATGACGAGGATTTAGAGTACCATGATTTTGGATAGACGCATATGATTATCAGATTGTACCTTAAATGTTTTCGAACATGTTTTTGCTACTTTTGTTTCAGTCATTCAAAAAAAAAAGAGAAGGAATTATTGTTGTTTTGTTTGTTTTGTTTCTCATTGTTTACTTAGGATGTAGCTTTAGCTATTTTTATAAACCTTGTGTAACTTCTTACAAAAATTTATTTCTTCTTAATACAATAAACCAATGATTTTGCTAGGCCTTATTTTGGATTTGGTATTATAATTCTTGTTTCAAAAAAAAATGGGTCCCTCTTTTAAATAGATAAGCAGAACAGATTCTATTATCATTCTTTTTCTGCCAATATTTTTACTACCATCATTCCTTGTCTTATATACATGTCCTGATTATATCAATTCCCTGTCTCATATATAATTCTGTCAGCTATACCTTGAAAACTCTTGAATCTTTATATCATTTTTATCTGAGAAATGTTGAGGAAGTGATATAAATCATCTAGTTCGAAAATGATGTAATTGGTTATCATATGATGATTTTGTAGGAATCAGAGTGTTGGATGTCAAATATGAAAAATTTGAAATGGAGATGTGGTAAAGGTTTAAAATGAAATCGAGGGATAAATGTTATCAATTTAGAAACAATCACAGAAAGTGGGTTATGAATAATTCATGGATGTATTTCAAAACTAATGAGGATGTTTAAGGTCAACCTAGTTTTGAGAACTTAAAAATCTTTGTTATTGATTCTTGGGAACTATTGCAAGGCTATGTAGAAATTTAGAGATAGAAAGGAGAATTTAATCGAATAAAATGATTATGTGAAATTGAACTAGATATTGTATGATGGTGACTAGAGACAGAGAGAACACAAGGATTTTACGTTATAGAAATTATTTTAGATGATTGGAAGAAAATGTAGAATTCAAAAAAAATATTTGAAGGTGAACGTTGAAGAAAATATGAAGGTTGATTTATAAAAAAAAGAATAAATTTTGTGTGACATAGTGGTATTGGAGTTTAGTGAATACGAGACTCGATTTAAACAAGTCCAAGGATTCCATAAACTGGATTTAGAGGTTTCGGATCTAATTTAAAACGAGGTGAAGGAATTTGAAATTTTGATTAAATGAATAAGTGTTGACTCCTAAAAAGAGGGGTATGTTTCGTGGAAAATGTTTTGGAACTTAAAGATTTTGTCTATGGTGATTGTGGTAAAGGTTTAGATGACTGAAGGTTATAAAATTTCGATGATAGTTATATAGAGGTTAATTTTCATATTGGGACTTGTGAGAAAAAAAAGAATATGGTTTAGCAAATGATAAACTGATAGTATTAGAGAGGGATGATTTGCTGACTTCGTATGAAATCTTTTCCTATTTTCTCTAAAAGGAGTTTTTCAATATCATTGAATCCTAGTTTCCTTAATCCGACCAAATCGACTTCGATTATCTTTTCTTATCATATTTATATCTTGGGTTGTACTTAATTGAATTAAATTTGATTGTGACCTGAATCTCTATCCTTGTATGCTCGATCTCAGACTTTGTTGAACATATCCTCCATATTGCCTAAATCTTGATTTCCCCCAATTTGATCAACTTAGATCGTATCAAGACTAAATATTCTTAATACGTATTGTGATTGGAAATTTTCCATGGAATTGGCTTTCATTCCTTAACTTTGATTTTGATTTTTTTTTTTCCCTGAACCCTTTAAAGATAATGGGTAGTTACTTTTCTTTATTTTTATGATAAGTATCAGTTTTCATATAGGATGGTAGACTGCCTTACTGTTTTGAGGGTTTGTTGTTTTTGTAACTTTTGTTTAGCACCCTAGATTGCATGTGTGTTTTGATACCCTATGACCGTTTTGGTTTAGCATGACTAGAATACCTAGATGAGACTTTCACTACCACCGTATGCCATGACCCTGTATGTCTTCCTTTTGATTGTATGATTTATTTAAGTTCTGGGATTTGATTGTGGGGGTTTGACCTAGAAGGATTACGAACAGTTTAATTTCGAGGACGAAATTTTTATAAGGTGGGTAGGATGTGAGCACCCTAAATTTTGGGTTAATTTTTTTTCATTTTATTTTAATTTTCTGATTGAGGGTAATTTTGAAATTTCGTGTTTATAATTATTTTAATAATGATATTTAATTAATGATATGATTTTAGGTGATTTTAAATCATTTTAAAATTATTTAAATCAATGACTTGTGATTTTGATGTTTTGCTAGTGAAATCCTAGAGATTGTTTGACCTAGAGCCTAACCATGTGATTATGATATTTTAATATCATTTTTGGCCTAAGGATATTTTTATATTTGGTCTCTTTGAATTATTTTGATATTATTTTATTATTTATGATATTGTTTTGGGGTTATTTGAGTCGGGTTCGAATTTCAACTCAATTCGACTTGAAACGGGGACCCGGGGGTAGTTTGACTCTAGTGGGACCCACACACTAGTTAGGCATGGCCCACATGATATTAATTTTAGTCCATATGATAGAAATATTTTAGTTAGAGGTTAGACTAATTATTATGGATAAGGTTAGTGTGATTAGAGACTTTAGAATGACTAATTTAGCCCCAACCAATTAGCCCTTTCCTAATACTCATAGAATAGGTTAGTAGGGGCTTTTGGACTTTTCCTAATAGGACAAAACCACCTTTATGGCTAGCCACAATAAGGATAGGGTTGAGCCTCCCATTTGTCATTATCCATCTATTTTTCTCTCTCTTGTTCTTCCCCAAATTCCTAGAGAGTAATCCCTAGCAATTTCTCCACCAAATCCTTCCATTTCACCACCAAATCTTCTTCTTTCCTTCTCCATTCTAGTCAAGGAGGAAGCTACCCAAGTTTGGGAGGATTCGGAGCTCGTTCGTGTCCTTTTGGAATCACTACGTGTCGGTGTCGCTCCGGGAAGGTTTTTCTTCGATTCGATCTACTGGGAGGTATAAATCCCTTCTCCTTTTTATTTTCTCATGCATATAGGTCTATTTTGAACCCATAGGAATGGCCCCTATGGTTGTATCTACATTTGTGTCTATTTTGTGTCCATTTGGAGGTCATAGGAGTGTCATTTGTGTTGTGGATGTGTTCATGTTACATATATAGATTTATATATATATATATATTGTAATGAGAGTGTATCTATATTTATATATGTAATAAATGGTTCATGATGATTATATAATCAAGTTTGTGAGTGTGGTTCCTCATATTATTATTTCTATTATTGTTGTGGATAATTAGGATATATATTGTGTATTCTTTTCGCTCAAACTATCTAAATCCGTCATGATTTTTATCCACGTTTTTAATTTCAGTCCTAACTTCGAAATGTTATAACTTCTAGCTCAAGGCTCGGTTTAATCTCCCATTTTTTTTAAAAGAAGCGTATTGAAGTTAGCTTTCCAAAAACATGCATTAATAGGCCTAATTCTTTCTGTAACTTTCTAGAGAATTATTTGAGTGTCAGTTGTACGAAAAACAAATACGTTCTCGGTGTTTTTGCGATTCCGGGAGTTTCCGGAAATGAAAACGCGATCCGTTTAAAGTTTCGGAAAGCTAACACATAGATCTATAAAATACTTTAATCATAGAGTTTAATTCATGCTGAGATGGTACAGTATTCATTATTAGCAGGAGTTGCTATTCGGCATATACATTTTGTGCACCCTTGTGTGTAATATAATGTTCTATTTGATTTTAATCCATGTTAATGTATATATGTTATGTAACTAAATAGAGAATGCAAGCATGAGTAAATGTTTAAATAAATGATGTATGAGGTATAAGTATCCTATCTAATGTAAGCATGTATAAGTATGGCTTGTAATGAATATGTAGGTTCCATAGTATGTAATGTATGGTGCATATAGTAGTGCAAGAGAATAAATGAATGATGAATGAATGCAAGCATGAATGTAATATAATAATAGATGTAATGTATGCAATATACAAGTTAATGAGATGTAATGTTCTATGTTAACACAAATCCTATATTACCTCATGTACCCCCTTACACTATGTTGACACTATCACACTTGACACATTGTTCACTTACACTTTGACACTCTTTGATATGTATACACTATGTATGCCCATTTAACCCTCACTTGCCCCTTTGCCATGTTCACATACACACACATAGCCTCTTAAATAAGTATTTATGAATATAGTTAACTTAGCTATGTATGTATATTATATATATGTTAGCATATTGTGTTGTAATATATAAGTTTATATAACCATTTGAAATGCCATGATATAGACCTAATGTTGAATACTAATATATGCATGTTTATATATGTGTAGACATATATAGCTTAAAGCAATAAATTACCTAGTGTATATCCAATGTGAATTCTTGCCTATTTGAGTATTGAATAATTGCATGCTATATAGAGTTGGGTGTATGTTGGCTCGTATAGCCTTGTATTGATGTGTGCTTGCTAGGATAGTCTTGGTTAGGCCTAGTAAGACTTACTGGGTTAGGACATGACCTAGTTTGACTAGTGCAGTTGACCAGAGTTGACCAAGGGTTGACTTTGGCCTAGTTTGACCTAGATTCATGTAGAATGCATTGTAGTGCTTTATATTACCCTTCTGGACATGTTGTGACTTGTTCTGTTCTAATTAGGAGCCAGACACCTCTCCTCGAACAGTATATTTACTTTGGACATTCAGACATCAGGCGAGTACATTCTCTGATAGTTCTCTTATTTATTTGTCAATTACTGTACTTCAGTTATAGTTAGCTGTATGTGATTCTCTGTTACAAACACGTATTTTTATTTCTGAATCCATGTATGCGACACACATACTTACTTTTCTTACCTCTATTATTCGAATCACCATACGAATCACCATACGAATCACTATTCGAATCACCCTATTCGTATCTTCATATGTTGGTTGGACTTTTATTCGATTGATGTGTCGGATTTTGAATTCATTTATATTAGATGGGCGGGGAAATACTTGATTAGACATGTGAACATTCCCACTATTCGAACCACCCCCTGTGAATATATTCGAACGATAGCCATTCCACACCCGGCCAGGTGTGTGATGTGCCGGATTTACCCATAGCCGTTTACATGTCTAACTAAGTATTTTAAAACACACTTGGAGAATTTATTCGAATCATTATTAGAACATCATGTGAATCACTATTCGTATCACCTTATTCGTATCACCTTATTCGATTCACCTTATTAGAATAATGATTAGAATTACATTCGACTCATCTTATTTTAGACTCACATTGGGATTACACTCGACTTATATTGTACCATCTGAACTCATTATGTTACTCTAGTTCAGCTAGATTTTATTTTACAGTCTTTATTGCTATGATTTCTTCTCTTGTTTAGTTACTTACTTTCTTTGTACTTTATCTGTCTCTCCATACCATCACCTGAATATAAACTGCCATATTCATCAATACAACTGTCTATAACTGCTTTATAGTTCTCTATCATTTAATTGGGTTTTCTAGATGAGATGTGCTTGTTCCTGTTCTGACTGGACCTGTTGATAAATTTTACAGATAGCTTGGAGGTTGCCTGCTAGCCTAGAGGAGATACAGTAGAGATTGTATAGATAGTTATTTTAGTTGTCTTGAGTTGTATTTACTTGTGGATTATTGTATTTGAGTTTTGAGATGTATTTCTAGGATTATGTATCTTAGACACTCAGACTTCTATCTCCTGTATCTCTTTTGGATTTCATGTTTATCTATCTTTATCATTCTACCTTAGATTGTGATTGAGTTGTACCTCTGTGTTGGCCTCCTTATAGAGAGTATTCATATTATGCTAGTTATAGTTCATTACCTAGAACAGCGTTCTACCGCCGACACTGTGACGTCGCTAGGCGTTGTAACGTACTCGTACCCTCACGGTGGGTGCGGGTCGTGACAGCAGCAGTATCTAGCATGTAGCAATTAATACATCAGAGCATTAGTAGCTGCAGATAGTTGTGTATCAGTTTGATACTTGTGTGAGTGAGTTAGATACCTGTGTCAGTTAGATACATGTGTTAGATAAAAGAAGGATATACATCAACTTAAAAACTATATGATATCCTAAATAACATATGATATCCTAAATAACAACCAGAATGAATTCCTATTATGACAATAACAGGTTACAGCAAAAGATTTCTGAATCTAGTATCTAGCATCAGCTTTTCCAGTTTACTACATACTATTGCCAATTAAGAAAAGGTCTATTGTTCAAAATATTTGGATTTCTCAGTGTAAGAAATTGTGTAATTTTCCCGAGCTTCAATTTTCTTTTCTTGAAGACAGTATTGGAAAATTATGACTAAGCTGACTGCATTTTGGAGCATTTCTGCCATATGCTTGAAATTCTTCCAAACTAATGAATAAGTTTACCAAACAAAAGTGCCCATCTACATGTAATATTAATATGACATACACCATCGCAGGCCCAGACTCCAAGAGTTCTATTTTTTACATAGGGCCTTCAAAGAAATAATGGATTAGATCAAAAAAATAGTTTTAATTTTTCTATAAACGTTTCTCATATTATGGTACACATATATTGATTGCAGTAGCAACTGGATTGCTAGGGTGATTATACATAGCTCATGTGTTGAGTCAACTTTTCCTCTAAGCTTAAGAAATCTCCTGCATTTCAATAACCGATTTAAAATTCTTGATATTACAACTGTTGTTGTTCCATTTTCAAATTTCAAAGTGAAAGATATTAAGGAAGTTTCGAGTTAGGATGTCTGCATACTTGAAGTGGAACTTTATGCACTCACATCATTATTTTACCTACACCTCTCGACTTTATGATCATATCAGGAAAAATGTGTAGTTATATTTGTTGATATATGTGTTAAGTGTTATTGGGCTTTAGTCCCATATTGCCTAGAATAATAGGAGAGGAGGCTAACCTCTCATATATATATGTAGTCTCTATTCCAATAATAAAATTACTTAAAAATCTCTACATGGTATCAGAGCCTAAACTTGCTTAGAATACCGTCAGAGCCACCTTTTCCACACAAACCCTACCCCTAACCTCGCCCTCCCTTTCCCCCTCCCCTCCATACCGTCGCTGCCGCTGCAGCTACTGCGCCGCTACTCCCGCTGCCGCTGCAGCCGCTGCTGAGCCGCTCCCGCTGCTGCTGCAGTCGCTGTCGATGCGGCTGCTACTGCGGCTGCTGTTGCCGTGGGTGCCTCCGTGCACACCACTTTTTGGGCTCCTACTGTGTAGGTAAGCCTAAACTTGAGATTTATCTCATCTGTGGCACCTACGGTGTAGGTAAGCCTAAACTTGGGATTTATTTCATCTGTGGCACCTACAGTATAGGGAAGCCTAAAATCGTTCTTGAAGATTTATCTCATATGAGATTCTCAAGGAGATGCCGATGATGCCTAGATCCGATAAAACTAGACATATTCAGATTTAGGAGAGGACAACGAGGACAAGTGTTAGTCATGGAACAAGTATGACATGATCGAAAAGAAGCATCGATGGAGGCGATCCTTAAGAAGCTGGATGCTGATAATGTGGCGACGTTGATAAAGTTGATAAAGGTGTCGGCTGGTGATAGCACCACACGAGCGCCGCCAAAGTTGGAACTACCCTCCATCGATCTGAAGTTGGACGGACCAGCCACCTACCTGAGTTGGTCACGACAGGTGAGAAGAACCCTTGCAGGAAAGAACCTGGAGGGATTCTTGACGGATGAAAAGACAGAGCCGGAAGAGGGCTCGACAGGACACGATGAGTGGAAATCCACTCATATGGTGATTTACATCTGGCTTCTCAATTCCTTAGTCCAGTCTATTGCTTCCATAGTAGATGGCATTGAGATGATAAAAGACGTATGGAAGAAGTTGAGAAGAACCTATGATGGTGTGGAAAATAACCTACGGATCATCCAGATAAAAGGGGAGATCGATGACACCGTACAAGGGAAGAAGACAGTGCAAGAGTACGCTATGGAGTTGGAGTATCTCTGGCTGGATTATGATCACTCCTCGAAATGGGCAAGCTGCGGGGACCCGAAGTACAAGGAGAGACATGTGTCTGCAGGAAAGGACGATAAAATTTCTCAAAGGGCTAACTGCCGTATTTGTACAGAGGACAGCCTTACTCCTTGCCCAACCAGAGATCCCTAGTCTCGAGGAGGCTATCTCAGCCATGATCCAGGAGGAGACGCGGATCAGACTACAGACAGGGACAGGTAGTCCCCCTGAAGCAAAGTCAACACAAGCAGCTGCTAGCTCAGGCGACACAGGATCCAAGGGAGAGCTCTAGTAACACAATCGGCAGTGCTACAACTGCGGGGAGATGGGCCATCATCGATATGCTTGTACAAAACCACCTAAGGAGGGAGACTCAAGTGGTGGACGAGGACAAGGATATATTGGACGTAGACATGGTCAAGGAGGTCGACGAGGCGGCCGAGGAGGCTATCGGGCAAACTTGCTGGTGGCAGAAGGGAATGGAGGAGCTGGTGGCACCTTTACTAAGGAGGATCAGGCACTGCTGGACCTGCTAGAGAGAAAGCAGAGAGCGTCGACCAAAGGAGACATGAGGAGCGGAGCAGAGGAGACATCTACCCCATTCTTCGGAGGCAAAGCCGCTATATATGCTCACCCATCAGAAGGTACTAACGAGTCACTCGCTCTTGCATCTATGTCTTCCCTTAAAATGTCAGACTGGATTATCGACTCAGGAGCATATAGACATATGACCAGGAACACTAGCGAGTTTTCTTCATACACTCACCTAGCACCAGTAGACACCATTCAGACTACATATGGCACTTTCTAACCAGTGGTCGGTAAGGCTACTGTTAATTGTACAGGTTCAGTAAGATTATCCAATGTGTTACATGCTCTATCCTTTCCAGTCAGTCTCTTGTCTATTAGTTCTATAATTCTCCAACTAAAATGTACTGTTTCTTTTGATATTCCTATGTGATCTTCCAGGAGAAAGAGACGGGACAAAGACTTGGGACTGGCACCTGGCATGAGGGACTGTGGTACCTAGATCGGGAAGGACTGGACTCAGTATTGATATCTATGGCAGAGAAGGCTGGAATGGAAGAGCTGCAGCAGAGGACTGAAGATACTTTGATACTTCATTATAGGAGGATGGGACATTCTTCTTTTGATACTCTAAGTAAGTTATATCCAGAGATGTATGCAAAATCAAATAAAAAAAAATTAGTATGTGATGCATGTGAGTTAGAAAAGCTTACTAGAAGCTCATATGTTGGTACTGGTCATAACAGTTCTCTTGTTTTTGAGGTAGTACATTCTGATGTTTGGGGTCCATGTGCTACTAACACTATGAATGGATATAAGTATTTTGTCTCCTTTATTGATTGTGCATCTCGTGTCTGCTGGCTATATTTAATGAAAAATAAGAGTGAAGTATTTGCTTGCTTTCGGGACTTCCATAAACATGTCCAGACTCGGTACAATGCAGTAGTGAAGGTACTGAGGTCTGACAATGGAACGGAGTACACCAACAGGACACTTGCAGAGTACCTATCAGTACACGGAATACAGTACCAAACCAGCTGTGCATACACACCAGCACAAAATGGAGTAGCAGAAAGGAAGAACCGATACCTTCTAAAGACCGCAAGAAGTATGATGATCGACATGAATGTTCCACAAAAACTTTGGGGGCATGCAGTATTGACAGTAGATCAACTTATCAACAGGATGCCTTCAAAAGTCCTGGGATGGAAGTCCCCATGCGAAGTATTACAAGGCAATAATAGTGGGACACTCCGACTAAAGGTGTTCGGGTGTGTGTGCTTTGTGAAAAACAACAGACCGTCAGTTGGAAAACTTGACCCCAGAGCAGTCAAGTGCATCTTCGTGGGCTACTCAGCGACTCAGAAGGGATATGTGTGCTGGAGTCCAGTAGAGAAGAAGAAGTTCGTTAGTATGGATGTCCACTTCTGAGAGCATGAGCCATATTACCGTCATGAGAGAACTTCGCACAATACGCCTAATACTACCAGTATAAGGCGAGAGGGGGAGATGGAGAACTTGGTGGTAACCGATCTAGAAATATGGCATAGAGGCACGGTTAAGGAGAAACATGAAGGTGAAGCAGAACAGGGGGAGGAGATAAGAAGTATCAGGCCTACGGCTCAGGGGGAGTTACTTACCTACAGAGGAGAGAGAAGCAAACTGCGGGACTAGCACCTACAGTGCCAGTGCTAAGTCCCTTGCATGCGTCTATCCCAACTCCTGAGACACCACCATCCTCCTCTGTCCCAACTCCTAAGACACCACCATCCTCCTCATCTATATCACCACCCTCTTCAGGTGATATCATTCCTCCTACTTCTTCCATACCACTACCTACACGAAGGACTAATCGCAGTAATACGGGAAATCCTCCGGACAGATATGGTTGGGACCTTGCTAAGTTCGTTCCTTATGATCATATATCTTCTTCTCATGGAGCATTTATAGCATCTTTGGATAGTATTACTGTACCTAACAATTGGCAGGTTGCCAAGAACGATCCAAAGTAGAAAGCGACAATGCATGAGGAGTTGGGAGCTCTTGAGAAGAACCACACTTGGAAGTTGGTGAGACTGCCAGAAGGGAAAAGAGCAGTCGAATGCAAATAGGTTTTTACTATGAAGCAGAACCCAGATGGACAGGTTGAGCGCTATAAAGCTCGACTGGTAGCAAAAGAATACAATCAAACGTACGGCATCGACTATGACGAGACCTTTGTACCAGTGGTAAAGATAAGCACTGTCAGGACCTTGATCTCCCTGACAGCTAATGGAGGGTGGAAGCTACACCAACTGGATGTAAAGAATACATTTCTTTATGGGAATCTAGTGGAGGAGGTGTACATGGAGATACCACCAGGATTCGGTACCAAACAGACAGAAGACAAGGTCTACAGACTGAAGAAGTCCCTCTAATGACTGAAGCAGTCTCCTCGAGCATGGTTTGACAGGTTCAAGATAGCAATGATAGGGATGGGATATTAGCAGATCAATGCTGATCACACTGTCTTCTTCAGATAAAGTGGAGGCCACATCACCATGCTTGCGGTATATGTAGATGATATGATTATCACAAGCGATGATGAGCAGGAGATCGTCCAACTCAAAGGAAAGCTTGGCAAGGAGTTCGAGGTGAAGGATCTTGGCCCTCTTCGATACTTCATTGGGATTGAGATTGCTCGATATAATAAGGGAATCGTTGTTTCTCAAAGGAAGTACGCACTGGACCTGCTTACGAAAATAGGGATGATGGGATGCAAACCAGCTACGACACCGATAGACCAGAAGTTCAAACTGGATGCTGAAGCTGGAGAACCAGTTGACAGGGATAGATATCAGAGATTGGTGGACAAGTTGATCTACTTGAGCCACACTCAACCTGATATCAGCTTTGCGGTCAGTATAGTGAGCCGCTACATGCATGACCCCCGGAAGGGTCATATGGACGTAGTATACCAGATTCTGAGGTACTTGAAGGGAGCCCCCGGGAAGGAACTGATCTTCAGAAGAAATAATCATGTAAGCATCGAGGGCTATTGTGATTCTAACTGGGCTAGCTGTGCTGACGACAGGAGATCCACATCGGGCTACTGCATATTTGTAGGAGGCAACTTGGTCTCTTGGAGGAGTAAGAAGCAGTCAGTGGTGGCCAGATCAACAGCTGAAGCAGAGTATAGAGCTATGGCCTTGGGAGTCACAGAACTATTGTGGTTGAAGAATATGTTGACGGAACTAAAGCTGGACCAGGGAGCCAAGATGAAGCTATGGTGTGACAACCAGTCAGCTATTAGTATTGCCAACAATCCAGTGCAGCATGATAGGACCAAGCATATCGAGATTGACAGATTCTTCATCAAAGAAAAGCTGGAGAAAGGAGTACTAGAGCTGGACTACGTTCCAACCAAAGATCAGGTAGCAGACGGACTGACAACGGGGCTTAGTTCTATCAGCATGATGAGAGGATGTGATAAGATGGGTTAAGTGAATATCTTTTGCCCATCTTGAGGGGGAGTGTTGATATATGTGTTAAGTGTTATTGGGCTTTAGTTCCACATTGCCTAAATGATAGGAGAGGAGGCTAGCCTCTCCTATATATATGTAGTCTCTATTCCAATAATAAAATCACTTAAAAATCTCTACAATATTCTTAGTTAATTTGTGTTAAATTTACTTTAATCTTTCTTTCTCTTTTTAACATCATTGGCTTTCTAAGATCTTCATGTTGATGTAAATTATTATATCAATTTTCAGTTTGTACATATACAAATATTGATCAAAATCTATTTTTTTCCAGGTGGTGGAACATGTTTACCTCCTACTATTCCCTCAAAGCCGTTGGGTATGACAACAAGGTTAACAACAACTTTGGGTATGAATGGCAATTCTTCTGGTGATGGAATAGGATCAAACCCTAGTAGGTCTTCATCAAACTTGAATGTGACTATAAGAGTAGCACTTACTCCATCATTGGGAATGAATCTCAATTCTTCTGAACCATGGTAAAGGTCTAGTACTTGTGATGATACCTTTTATAATTCTGTTGAAGCTCCAAGAGGCTCTACTAACTCCCATGGTAAATAATCTATCCAATTAGCAAAAATAAATAAACTATGCTCATAAGAAACTATGCTCCTTAGTGATGTTGCTTGTATTTGTTTTTTTATATATTAGCATCAGATGTAAGAAACTCTGCTCCTAAGAAAACAAGAGGGTTTTCTAGGGAAATTAAGACCTCCACCATCATGTTGACCTCAGGTAGGAGGATTGAAATTCATCTTAATGAGGATTTGGGGGTTCCTATGGGTCAAGTTCTAAACATATCCGGCCTGCTTTCTCACGAGTGTGGTTACCAAGTTCGGAACCATGCCCCGCTACTACAGGCACACTGGGATGACATTGATGAAAATACTAAGCAGAAACTAATAGATTGAGTCACGGTAAGTATGGAATATTATTCATTTATAACTAAATTCTGTTATATTGACTAATAACATGTAATTTGTGTTGTAATTTAGACAAATTTTGATATAGATACGAAGGATCCAAAATGGTACAAGTATATCTGTGATAATATGAGAAATAGGTACAATGACTATAAGCACAAACTTGCCAAGTATTATAAGAGCTGTGAGTCGGATGAGGTAGCTCGGGAAAATCCTCCTCTAAAGCTTCTAAGAGATAGAGATCTATCAGAGTGGGAGTGGTTATGTGACCATTTCATGAGGAAAAATACCAGGTAATTTTTTCTAACGAGTTGTTCATAAGAAGTTTTGAGTTTTCGCACATTGATGTGTTGAGTTTTCTTATACTTTTGAAGATCTTGATTACATATAGGCTTAATTTCAACTTAATTATACTAATAGGTTGGAACACCCTTATATTCAGTAATGAGTTTCATTATACTGATGTATTGAATATTTTTCATCTTAATTATACTCATATGTTAGTTATATTCAATTATGAGTTTTAAGTACCATTGTTTTTTGAATTAAGTACCATTTTGATCAGTCTTTGTTTACTGCAAAAAATATCTGAAACTAATTCAATTAACCAGTCAAAGAAACGATGGGATCATTGTGGTGGTTCACGACCATTCTTATTGTATTACCATGATCACACTGAGGTAATCATATGACTATTTTCATTTATGAAGTTCGTGAACATCAATATTAGCATTTGGATCAATTTTGTGCATGATGTTATTATTAGGGTGGTTTGTAATTTCTGATATCAATACATGGGTTATAACTCATATGTCAAAAAAGAAGAAGAATTGGGTCAATGATGCAGCAAAGGACGTACACGTAAGCACACATTAATTTTAGTTGTTTAAAGAAACTGTTTCTATTGCATACTCGAGTAATATCGTTTTGCTTTTAACTAATCAAATATTATTTTTACAGGACGAGATGATAAAAAAGAAGGATGATTATCTTAAGAAAATTACTGAGATGTATCCTAAGGGAACCTCGATGGAAGAGATTGTTGTACCGCCAAATGTTGGCATTGAGATTATGGAATATGTGATTGGGCGTAGGTGTGGTAGAGCAATTCGTGGAGCGAGAAAGGGACGAGTTCGTGAAACTAGTTCGTCATCTTCATTTAATACATCTTCAACTGCCTTAACTAAAGAAGTGCAAGAGTTGCAGGCCAGCTTCAAATGGAGAAGATAGCTCGGATGAAAGTTATATCTGAACATGAGGAACAAAAGGCCCAATGGGATTTTTTGATGCAATAACTACAAGTTCTTGTCCCCAGATTCTCAATTCCTGATCCCACTCCTTTATCTCATGAAAACGCTGAAGATGGCAATGCGATAGATCACAACCAATCTTTTGCTTAGATTAGATCTTTTCTAGCTGTAGTTTGCTAAGTACTTTTGTTCACAATTAGTTCAATTTTGTGCACATTTGTTGTTTTGAGTTATGATAAACTACTAGTATAATAATATTCATATTTCATTTTGTTTAGTTTACTTATATTTATTGATAATAAGATCGCATGGTACCTGATACGACATATAGGACTAATTGTTTGGTCGCCTCAGATATGGCACAAATATTACGCCACCATGTAAAATCTTTTACGCCAATAAACTAGTAGCAAATGGTACCTAAGGTGACAAAAATTAGTGTCTCCGACGATTAATAATACTCGTCACAAACTACCTTTGGTGTCCAATAATAGTCTTCACAGACTGCCTATTACTACCATTTATAGTCGCCAGAGGGTGTCTTGGACGACTAATAATAGTCATCACAGGCTAACTTTGGCGGTTAATAGTAGTCTCTGTAGACTACCTATTACGATCAATCATAGTTGACATAGAGTGTCTTAGGCTAACCAACAATATTCGTCACATACTACCTCTAGCGATCAATAGTTGTCTCCAAACACTTACTATTGCGATCAATTATAGTCGCAACAGAGTGTCTTAGACGACCAATGATAGTCGTCACATAGTACCTTTGGCGGTCAATTGTTGTCTCCACACACTTCCTATTACGACCAATCATAGTCGCCACAAAGTGTCTTAGGCAACCAATGATAGTCGTCACACACTACCTTTGATGGTCAATAGTAGTCTCCAGACACTACCTATTGCAACCAAGCAGTCACCACAAAGTGTCTTAGGCGACAAATGATAGTCGTCACAAACTACCTATTATGACAAAACATAGTCACCAGATACAACCTTGGGGGGCCAATGATAGTCTCCACATAATACCTATTGCAACCAAAATAGTCTCCATAGACTAACTATGCCAACTGTTTTAGTCGTCGAAGGTATTAGCGTGTCCTTTCCTCTAAACAATCCAACCACCTAAGGCGACAAAACATTCTTGGCCAAAACATTGGAACGACAAAGTCTTTTTCTCACAACAGTGTAGTAGCCAAAGATCTATTACAACTAAAATGCTTAATTAGTTGTCCCTTGACTTTGGACCATGAGCCTGAGGCGACGATGCTTGTGACCCAAAATTTGGTGGCGAAAAAACCTTTGACAACTAATTCTATATTAAGGTGACAAAAAAAGTTGGTCGTCCAAAGCCCTTATCCTAGTAGTGATGGTAGAAATCTGTTTTAAAATGTGTCTACACTGTCCTAAATTATTATTTGGAACGAATTTTAGGACGGATTGAAACAGTGCTATTAGGGTGGCATGGAAAAAAATTTTGGGACGGAAAAAGCCGTCGTAGTTGGATTTTAGGGTCGAGAAAACTAACCGTCCCAAATGTGTACGGAATTATTATATTTTTATGACGAATTATTAACCGTCCCAAAATATAATTATTTATGACGAATAAAAATTCTCCTAAAAATTAAGGGATGGATTGAAAATGGCCACAAAAAAATGTAGTTCATTTTTAGGACAATTACATAACCATTGCAAAAGGTAATAACAATTGTGCTAATTAGTATGAAATTATTACTACCATGTTCCGCCTATAAACATACAATTAAAATACATATATAACAAAATCATTTTATAACTAACTATATAAGTTCAGTTGCATATTGTAGTATTGCGTTAGCAAAAAAATTAGTATTTATAATACATCATTAAACGTACATCTAATCGTTTACAAAATAAATTAAAGTAGTTCACATCATTGAGCATCTACAAAGTGAACTAAAAACCATTTACATCATTAAACGTAGACCAAAACGATTTACATCATTAATCATATCTTCCATTATTTACAAAATGAATACAAAACCCTTTACATCATTCAGCTTCATCTTCCATCATTCGCTAAAATGAACCCAAAATACTTTTAAAGCCATACCTACGAATAAAATAAAAATTAATAAAACTGAAAAGAAATGCCTAAGCATATATTTTTAACAAAAATATTAAATTACACAAGCAAACCCACATCCATGAATAAACATGTATATAAGCCTATGTTGCAGGAATATGGACACGATATAGATACGGATACATGATACTAACATTTTTAAATAAGCACAATATAATTGTCTATGTTACACGAATATAGATCCAAACACAATTTTTTTGTGTCTGTGCAACATATAACTCAGCCAAGAACAACAAACCCTTCATTACAAATTTTTACGTCGAATAATAAAACCATATTATCCATTCAATAATGTAAAGGACATAATATATTATAGAGATTTTAAGTGATTTATTATTATTGGAATAGATACTACATATATATGAGAGTCTAGCCTCCTCTCTTATCATTCTAGGTAATGTGGGACTAAAGCCCAATAACACTTAACACATATATCAACACTTCACCTCAAGATGGGCGAAAGATATTCACTAAACCCATCTTGTCACATCCTCTCATCATGCTGATAGAACTAAGTCCCTTTGTCAGTCCGTCTGCTACCTGATCTTTCGTTGGAACGTAGCCCAGCTCTAGTACTCCTTTCTCCAGCTTTTCTTTGATGAAGAATATGTCAATCTCGATATGCTTGGTCCTGTCATGCTGCACTGGATTATTGGCAATACTAATAGCTGACTAGTTGTCACACCATAGCTTCATCTTGGCTCCCTGGTCCAGCTTTAGCTCCGTCAGCATATTCTTCAACCACAATAGTTCTGTGACTCTCAAGGCCATAGCTCTATACTCTGCTTCAGCTGTTGATCTGGCCACCACTGACTGCTTCTTACTCCTCTAAAAGACCAAGTTGCCTCCTACAAATATACAGTAGCCCTATGTGGATCTCATGTCATCAGCACAGCTAGCCCAGTCAGAATCACAATAGCCCTCGATGCTTACATGATTATTTCTTCTGAAGATCAGTCCCTTCCCGGGGGCTCTCTTCTAGTACCTCAGAATTTGGTATACTGCGTCCATATGACCCTTCCGGGGGTCATGCATGTAGCGGCTCACTACACTGACCGCAAAGCTGATATCAGGTCGAGTGTGGCTCAAGAAGATCAACTTGCCCACCAATCTCTGATATCTATCCCGGTCAACTGGTTCTCCAGCTCCAGCATCCAGTTTGAACTTCTGGTCTATCGGTGTCGTAGCTGGTTTGCATCCCATCATCTCCGTTTCTATAAGCAGGTCCAGTACGTACTTCCTTTGAGAAAGAACGATTCCCTCATTATCTTGAGCAATCTCAATCCCAAGGAAGTATCGAATAGGGCCAAGATCCTTCACCTCGAACTCCTTGCCAAGCTTTTCCTTTGAGTTGGGCGATCTTCTGCTCATCATCGCCTGTGATAATCATATTATCTACATATACCGCAAGCATGGTGATGTGGCCTCCAATTCGTCTGAAGAAGACAGTGTGATCAGCATTGATATGCTGATATCCCATCCCTATCATTGCTCTCCTGAACCTGTCAAACCATGCTCGAGGAGACTGCTTTAGTCCATAGAGGGACTTTTTTAGTCTACAGACCTTGCCTTATGTCTGTTTGGTACCGAATCCTGGTGGTATCTCTATGTACACCTCCTCCACTAGATCTCCATGAAAAAATGCATTCTTCACATCTAGTTGGTGTAGCTTCCACCCTCCATTGGCTGCCAGGGAGATCAAGGTCCTGACAGTGCTCATCTTCGCCACTGGTACAAAGGTCTCGTCATAGTCGATGTCGTACGTCTGACTGTATTCTTTTGCCACCAGTCGAGCTTTATAGCGCTCAACCTGTCCATCTGGGTTCTGCTTCACAATAAAAACCCATTTGCATCCGACTGCTCTTTTCCTTCTACTAGTCTCACCAGCTCCCAAGTGTGGTTCTTCTCAAGAGCTCCCAACTCCTCTTGCATTGCCGCTTTCCACTTTGGATCATTCTTGGTAACCTGCCAATTTTTAGGTACAGTAATACTATCCAAAGATGCTATAAATTCTCAATGAGAAGAAGAGATATGATCATAAGATATAAACTTAGCAAGGTCCCAACCATATCTGTCCGGAGGATTTTCTGCATTAATGCGAGTAGTCCTTCATGTAGGTAGTGGTATGGGAGAAGTGGGAGGAATGATATCACCTGAGGAGGGTGGTGGTGTAGATGAGGAGGATGGTGGTGTCTTAGGAGTTGGGACAGACGCATACAAGGGACTTAGCACTGGCACTGTAGGTGCTAGTCCCGCAATTTGCTTCTCTCTCCTGCTGTAGGTAAGTAACTCCCCCTGAACCGTTGGCCTGATCTTATCTCCTCCCCCTATTCTGCTTCACCTTAATGTTTCTCCTCAACCGTGCCTCTATGCCATACTTCTAGATCGGTTACCACTAAGTTCTTCATCTTCCCCTCTCGTCTTATACTGGTGGTATTAGGTGTATTGTGCGAAGTTCCCTCCTGGCGGTAATATGGCTCATGCTAAAGTGGACATCCATACTAACGAACTTCTTCTTCTCTACTGGACTCCAGCACACATATCCCTTCTGAGTCGCTTAGTAGCCCACGAAGATGTACTTGACTGCTCTGGGGTCAAGTTTTCTAAGTGATGGTCTGTTGTCTTTCACAAAGCACACACACCCGAACACCTTTAGTGGGAGTATCCCACTATTATTGCCTTGTAATACTTCGTATGGGGACTTCCATCCCAGGACTTTTGAAGGCATCATATTGATAAGTTGAGTTGCTGTCAATACTGCATGGCCCCATAGATTTTGTGGGATATTCATGTCGATCATCATACTTCTTGTGGTCTCTAGAAGGTGTCGATTCTTCCTTTCTGCTACTCCATTTTGTGCTGGTGTGTATACACAGCTGGTCTGGTGTTGTATTATGTATGCTGACAAGTACTCTGTAAGTGTCCTGTTGGTGTACTCCGTTCTTTTGTCAGACCTCAGTACCTTTACTACTGTATTGTACTGAGTCTGGACATGTATATGGAAGTCCCGAAAGCAAGCAAATACTTTATTGATTTCTTGTATCCTGCTTCCTTTTGTCCTTTTTGTAATAGAATTTTGTCTCTTTCAGAGAGGTGAATTTGCGTTACGGACGCACAGCTTATGGCGTTGCCCCAGCATCCGACACCGAGCCCAGTGATGAGAGGACTCTAGCTCCACCAGTGTACCAGATTTTGGGACATGTCATAACCTTTCCGTCGACTCTACCGATTCACGTGGAACCTGCACCGCAGCCTGCACCAACTCACCAGGAGGGTCAGACTTCACTGACACCGACCCAGCAGGAGATTCATTTGCCTCCTCCTCCTTCTCTTCTACCTCTGATGTCGTACATGCTTATTTTCCCCCAGATGGCTCAGCAGGAGATGTTCTAGTTCTTTCAGATGATGATGCAAGCACAGTGGAAACAGATCGAAGCTTTAAGGCAGAGCATGATGACGATCCTAGAGAGGATACCTGTACCGCAGCCTGCACCAACTCATCAAGGGGACGTGACTGTAGACAAGTATGATGCGGAGTTCAGCCGTCTTAGCCAGTTCGGTACCATTTTGATACCGAACGAGAGAGAGAAGGCCAGAAGATTTCATCAAGGATTGATGAAGGAGCTTCAAGGATGCACTAGCACTCAGGCGAAGAACTCGTATGCAGAGGCGTTAGAAGAAGCCAGAGTCCAGGAGGCCATTAGCAAGGATCTATCGATTCCGAGGTACCCTACGACCACTGACGCACTAGCTGGAGGACAACGAGGAGGACCGATCAGACACCCAGGAGAACCCATTCAGCAGAGAGCCATTCCGTACCAGGCA
This sequence comes from Iris pallida, assembly GCA_029216955.1. NCBI lineage: Eukaryota > Viridiplantae > Streptophyta > Magnoliopsida > Asparagales > Iridaceae > Iris > Iris pallida. The sequence continues at coordinate 2,485 of JANAVB010001759.1, read as the reverse complement.
AAGGAGTTCAAGACTTGTCACTTTTGTGACAAGATGGGGCACATTCAAAAGGAGTGTAGGAAGAGGCTACGGTTGTGCTTGAAGTGTGGATCGAAGCAACATCATGTTATGAGATGTCCATGGCGTCGGGACATGAATCAGCAGTTAGTCTCGATACCAGTTCTACCGAAAAGGGGTATGTTTTCCATTGACTATTTAATTATTATTATCATGTGTTGTTATATTATGGTGTGTCTAATTTCGAGGTCGAAATTCTCTAAGGTAGATAAATTGTAAGCCCTCTGAAATTTAATTAGAATTTATTTAGATTGATTAGCATTTAAACACGATTAATCATGAGATTTTAGTTATTATTAAATTCCCACTTTTATTTTTGATTATCATATACACCTTACCATGACTTTTAATTTAGGAGCAAAAGACTAGTCGCTTTCTCTAAACCAACTTCACATGCATAATCTAGTCGAGACACTCTTCACCCATGACCTTCGTGTGCCACCCAGACACACCTTCTTGTGCTTTATTTTTATCGCACAACTTTCCTGACATTAGACCCAAACTTGATTCACCCTACGGAGTCACATTTACTTCCAACTTGATTTTGAGACACAATTCCAACCCAAACTTCTCAACCCAAAGTATGGACATGGCCCACATTGAGTCTACTATACACATGCCACTTATGTCCTATTTATTTGAGTTTCTACATGCTATTTATTTATCCATGATCATCGATGACTTAAATTAGGGTCATGGTGACACCAAACCCAAATTTGACCCAATCTAAACCAAACAAACCCAACCCAATTGCATATGACCACTCTTATGACAAACCCTACACACCCAACACTATTCTCCCTCTCTACAATACACCAAACACAAATTTTCCTCATCCAAACCACACCTAAACCTAATGACCAACTCCTACCATAATTAGGGAGATATTCCCAACTTAATTGCATTCAAATCCCTTGATACCAAATTAGCCCCTTTTGGCCATGTACAAATAATTCTTAGAGAAAGCCATCCATGACACACACTCTCTCTCTCTTATCCAATCACATATCAACAACACCAATTACTTTTGAAAAAGATTCCAAATGTACTCTCTCTCTCTCTCTCTCTCTCTCTTCACTTTAATTCAAACTCACACATTCTCTCTCTTTTTATCACACCAGCCAATACCCTATCCCCATGTGGTCGAACCCCCCTTCTTAGCAGCTACCAACTCCTTTTTTTCCTATATCAACAACTCTCACACTCTCTCACTTCCTAAAGAAACTCACGGCACCTTCCCTTCTTCATACAACACCAGTACCATCATCTTCTCCAACGACTCACCTCTCTATGCCCAAACTCATCTTCCCCTAACTCCTTCATCACCTCCATCATAACCCCATCATCCTTACCATCATTTTCTTCATCACCTTCACCATCTCTACCTCCTCCTACATTAGTCGACCACCCCTCGTATCTATGGTCGATAGCCCCTAACCCATCACCTCATCATCTTGGCTTCACCATCACCATCCTCTCCATCTTCATCCCATCTCCCCTAGTCACAGCCGACCATCCCATGTCCTAGCCGACACCCATCTCTTCCTCATCATCATCATCATCATTCCCTCCATGGCTTAAATCGACAACACCACCTTTATCTTCTTCTTCCTCCTCCTCTCGAGCATTACGGCTGTTGTTGCTGCGTACAGCACCGTTGTATGCCTCACGATTGGCCGCCACTGCCTCTCCTTGCTCCGACGACCAGGAGGGCGGCCCCCTCGCTGCCAAGATCACAACAGCAATAGCCACTAGACTGTTGCAGCAGCTATTGCTCAAACTACTGCCGTGGCTGTGCACTTCCTGTGCCACGTGCCCGTCATCCCCGCCGATCTCCAGCCTCCTTGCCGTCGCGAATGAGCGCGACGGAGGTAATCGTATTCTTTCTCCTCTTTGCATACATTTCACTTATGTCTTATTTGCTTCCTGTAACAGGATGTTCTTCTTGTTCTCATGCCTATGAATAGAACAACATGATCTTATGGCTAATAAATGCTTCTCATAAATAATATACTATATACATTTTCGTGTATATATAAATTATACATATTTCTTTGGCATACATACACTTGGCCATGGCAGTATACTCCATGCCACATTTTCCTTCATGTATATGTATAACTCATGAGTTGCTTTATGTATATATTTCCTATATAATTCTTATATACATGCCCAAATGTATTTCTATATGTATGTATACTTTATATAGATTCCCTTTATATACATTTCTGAATATATACTTTTATATATTCCCTTTATATTTTTTCGTATATATATTTTTATATAAATTCTATAAGTATGTTTCCGTATGCAATACTCTTATGTGTATTCATATAGATAATTTCCTAGGTAAACTTGTATTATACGGTTCCAAATATAAATGTTTTCGTATTTTTATATATTGTCGTATATTTTTTTTGTATATATG
>JANAVB010001758.1:0-43721 GCA_029216955.1 Iris pallida | reverse complement strand
ACAAAAACAAAAAAATTATATATATATATATATATATATATATATATATATATATATATATATATATAATTTTTTGTTTTTGTTTTCCTTTCCTTCCCTTATCTTAGCTGGCCCATCATTTGGTCGCGTAAATCAACCTAACCAGTTGCTTGTGCAGCAGCTGCTGCAACATATTATTATAGATAGGATCCGTACCAATACCAACATAAAACATCATTATTTCAAGCTATATGTACTGTGCATCTTCCTCACCGTTGGGTTCATGGAGACACCACTCTTTCAGGTCACGCGCTGAGCTTCCCTCGACAGCTCACTCAAAACCCCAAAACCACACTCTTCCTATAAATATATTCACATTCTTCATTTCGTCCTTCATCTAACCCTATCCACCGTTAAGAGCACCCCCCCACTCTCATTTCCTTGAACACCTTCATCATCTTTGTCACGACCCGCTCTCGAATAATCAGACACGAGTCGGACACGCCCAACTTTCATCATTGGACACGATGAAGTAAGCTGTACCAATATCTAGGAAAACTACAAGTCCAGACATAAATGAATATAAACCACAACATCTATATAAGCGAATCCCAGAATCAAAGTACATGTCTAAAAGTTATTACATTCATCCAGCTAAAAGAAAAGTAAAGTCTGACAGTCTCAAGTACAATAGAATATAAACTGCTAATGGTAGGGTACTAGGCCTCCTCACCCTCCCAGAGCAACTCCAGCTGGCTCTACTGCGTCTATAGGCTCACGGCCATAATATGTGTCACACATAGCCTCCATCTCATCTGCAACATATCCTAGTCAGGAGCGAAGCAAAGTACAGTTCTAGGTAATGAACAAGAACATCATGATATGGAAATACGTACATGAGAACATGAAATATGAGATACAGGAAATGAACACGAAAGTACAGGAAATAAAGTACAGGAATATAAACTATAAACCTGAAGTACAAGATATGACATGTGTACAATGTTTGAAATACAACTAGCCTATGTGACCGACTGGGGTGAGTACAAGAATATGTACAGGAGTACATGAATATCGGTACGGCTTAGGACCCGCGTGCACGATGCGAGGCCTATGCTATCTACATGAATATTGTAACCGGGGTTTGGTCACATAGATTTCTCCTCCCCGACACAAGTAAGTACAAGAACAGGAAAGTACAAGGGTATAAGATATCGTGTCACATCGTGTCATCAAGAGAAGTACAAGATATGTAAATGCACAAAACCATAGAAAGTACTTACCTTGCTCCGGAAAAGTACGGGTAATGAATGGAGCTGGATGTCCTCCTGTCAAATTGTTAAAAGTTGATTAAGTTCTAAACAAGTACTATCAACTATCCCAGTCCACTATAGAATTTGATAAGGTTACTTAGTGTTCAACATATCATTTAAGATATTTATAAAGATGAAATAATTTTTTACAAAGGCTAGGACATAGTTTATCTTAATATATACTAGCTAGCTCAATATGATTCTGGGCTAAAACATGAGTTTGGATTTTATAGCAAAATGAACTTATGGCACCTGCACTTCTACAACATCCCTTTTGGAATAACTAGGCTTGAAATATAATGAAACTACACATTCAGTTCATAAGCAAAATATAGTATTTCTCCCCTATAGCTTATTCCTTTGGCCTCAGGTCAAACCAAGGTTGCATGGGTAAGACTTTAGCAACCCAACCCAGCAGGTATATCAAAACCAAATTTCAAAAACACTAGTTGCATAGCCAACAGTATTCAACAGTCATACTGAAAGTAAGCCCCCCTCTTTTATAATTAGCTATAAAACATTTTGGGAGTCTGCAATCTCCAGGTCATTTAAACCTGTTTAGCTTCTCAATTCTACTAATCAACAGCTATAACCCCATTTAAATCAAATGCTGAAAAACAAACACAAAGGAAATCGAAGAGATTACAAACAAAATACATGAATAACAGAACTCCCCCATGGGTCTGTATCCATCCATCCTGCACCCGACACCCAAGCTCAGTTGATACCACTTGACACCACACACCACTGATCCCATATAATATATACATATATTAATAGAAGTCATCTTCCTATAGGAATTATACAAAGCTTTACACAAAATAAGAAACCTAACAACTAAAATGATCACCCCAAAAGTTCGGCCAACGGCTATTACTGCCCTACACCCGACGACTTCGTAACAGATACGACACAAGCCACCGGGACTAACAGGATACGAACTCACCGTAATTCATCGGACACGGACATACTGCTATGCGAATCACTGGTCATACAACATAGGTGATAACACCTTAAATACAGACCAAATTCTAACAGAGTAAAGAGTTAGAAGAGATTACCTGTAGAAAGAATGATCCAATGAGATTCGCCTTCGAAAATAAGCACTCCTCCTTCGAACTCAGACAACTTGTAAAATCTTGATTAAGCGTTTGCCGAACTGTTCTGTGCAGGAAATTGAAAAGGCAAAATTTAGGTTAATTTGAAATAGAGTGATCTCTCCAGAGCATCAATTAGAAACAAAACTTTGCCAAACTTACTAAGAATTCTCAGATCAATTATCCTCCCGAATTCAAATCAAAATCCAAACGACCGAATTAAATTGGTAGAATCAAAAGAAAACAGTATCGATTCAGATTCAAATATTGACCGAAATTAGACCTGCTGCAAATTTGACACTCACCGAGCATATGGATCGGAGTGTTAAACGAGTCTAGCTTCATTCAGTGACTGGAATGTTGTTCGATCTACACAATTCGATTGGAAGGAAAGGATCACAACAACTATATAAAAATAATTACAAAGGAGCACTCGATTCGAACTCACTTCCTTGACACAGCAAATCAACCAAATCAGAAGAACACGACCGCAATATTGATACTGAAAAATGAATTTCGACCTGGAATTTCAAGATTAAGAACGATCGTCTCAACGAAATCAAACAAAATAGAGGATGGATCGGAACTCACTTTTCGACACGGTTGATGCGCCGTCGGTGGAAGCTTCGGAGAACTAAGAGGACATGGAATGCTCAGGTAGGCAGCCGCCGGAAGAGATCGCGTCGCCAAATCGTCGAGACATCGCCACCATCAACATCTGCTTCAAAAACGCCGACGGAAAGTGGGGTTTGGGATGAGAAATTTTTTTGGGAGACTGAGCTCTCTTTCGAGAGAGAGAGAAAAAATTAATTGTGAATGATTTTCTCCAGCAACTTAATAAACTTAATCCCATTTACATATAAGCCCCTCCACCAAAAGACATTTATTGATATAACCCCTCACCTTTTTCTTTAATTGCACAAACAACCCAAATTCTGTTAGATAGGTAGTTACAAGTTGTTAGGGACTGGGGACCACTCCAAATAAATTTGAAAATTAGTTATTTGCCAAAAATTTAAATTTTTCTCCAAAAGCAATCATGAACTGTTTATTCAAAAATATTTAATCAAGAATTATTATTATTCGAAATGGTTTAAATCAAACTTATTATAATTTAGTAAACTAAAATATTTCTCGAGAATAGGAAGGTGGAACTACAAATCTCTCACCCTTAAAATAATTTTGTCCTCGAAATTCGAGAGGCAACAAAACAAAACCACAATTAATTGTTTTAACACAAGTCATTTATTGAATTTAAATTTTTTGAAAACCAGAATACAATCAAGCAAACAAACTAGTATAGCGCTCCCACATCTCGTCCTCGCGCCCCATGTGGACTCTTCCAGAGAGTGGTGTCTCCACATGACTCAAAAAAATGGTATAGTCTGATTCCGCAGTTGCTTCTCCCTCCGATCAAGGATCTCCACTGGATGCTCCTCATAGGTCAAGCTCGGACCCACCTCTAGCTCTGAGTAGTCCACCACATGGCTCAGAGCCGAAATGTAGCATCGAAGCTGAGATACATAGAAAATGTCGTACACTCCCTCCAAGCTAGCAGAAAAGCGCTAGTCGATAGGCCACATCGCCAATCTGTGCCGTTACGTCGAAGGGTCCGATGTACCTCGGACTGAGCTTTTCCCCTCTGCCAAATCGAATGATGCCTCTGGTTGGCGAGATCTTCAAAAACACTCTATCTCTAACTACAAACTCTAGTGGCCGTCTGCTGCTGTCCGTCCAGTGCTTCTGCCAATCTTGTACAACTCTGAGACGCTCTCTGATCAATTTGACCTTCTCTGCTTAGTCTACCACCATCTCTAGCCTAAGTAACTTACCAACGTCGTCCCAAGATAAAGGTGTACGATATCTCCGTCCATAGAGTGCCTCGAACGGTGTCATTTTAATGCTAGTCTGATAACTATTATTATAGGCAAACTCCACAAGATTTAAGTGATCCTTCCACGAACCGTCGAAATCCAGTGCGCAAACCCGCAGCATGTCCTCCAATGTCTGAATGGTCCTCTCGGACTGCCCGTCTGTCTGTGGATGGTAGGCGGTACTGAACTTCAATTGTGAACCCAAGCTCAGCTTTAGACTCCTCCAGAAGTGTGATGTAAAGCGACTGTCCCTGCCTGAGACGATACTCACTGGCACTCCGTGAATCCGCACGATCTGACACATGTAGAGGTCTGCAAGCTTCTCGATCGACAGTCCTATCTTGAACAAAATAAAGTGAGCAGATTTCGTCAATCTGTCCACAATAACCCAAATAGCATCCTTGCCATCGGGCGTACGCGGTAAACCAGAGACGAATTTCATGGTGATATGTTTTCCACTCCGTATTAGGTAAAGGCTGGAGTAGTCCTGCTGGTCTGTGGCACTCCGCTTTAACCGGCTAGGACACAAGGCATCTAGAAACGAATCTAGCAACTTCTCGTTTTATTCCATACCACCAAATATACTCCTGCTGGTCCTTATACATCTTGGTAGATCCAGAATGAATAGAATACTGCGACTGGTAGGCCTCCTGCATAACCTCCTCCCGTAAATCCTTGGGCAAACACAACTGGTTTTCATGCCTCAGGGATCCATCCTCTGCAATAGTAAAATCGTCCAACAATTCTGTCTTTGCCTGACCTCTGAGACATCGGAGTCCCTCATCTAGAAACTGGGCCTCCTTGATCTTCTCTACCAGTCATGACTATATCTGCATGTGCATCAGCTGCAATCGAACTCCCGGTAGAACAATCTCGATCCCTAGACTCTCAAGATCTACTAGAAGATGCCGCTCCATAGTAAGGAACATAGCAATAGGATATCGACAAAGAGCCACCACATTCCCCTTCCCAGGATGGTATTACAGATTGATGTTAAAATCCTTCATGAGTTCCAGCCACCTTCGCTGCCTCATGTTCAGCTCCTTCTGAGTGAAGACATACTTCATGCTTTCATGGTCCATGAAGATGTCCACTCTCTCCATACAAATAGTGCTTCCACAGTTTCAAGGCAAAAATGACTGCTGCAAGCTCCAAGTCATGAGTAGGATAATTCTTCTCACGAGGCCTCAACTGTCTAAAAGCATAAGCAATGACCTTCTTGTTCTGCTCAAGTACACATCCCAAGCCCTTCCCTGATGCATCGCTGTAGATGACGAGTCTCCAGATCCTGATGGCAAAGCTAACACTGGCGCTGTAGTGAGTCTTCTATTCAGTTATTCAAATGCTGACTGGCAGGCATAACTCTAGATGAACTCCTCGTCCTTTCGTATAAGCTTTGTCATTGGCTCTGCTATCTTGGAAAAATCTTTCACAAACTTCCTGTAGTAACCTGGCTCCAGAAAACTACAAATCTCTGCTACTAACTTGGGAGGTGCCCATGCTTCCACAGCTTCAATCTTCTTGGGTTCTACATAAATCCTCTCTCCAGTCACCACATGCCCCAAGAACTCCACTGTCCAAGAAGAACTCGCACTTCGAGAGATTCCCGTACAGCTTCTCCTTTCACAGAATCTCTAAAACAATCCGCAGGTGCTCCATATGCTCCTCCTCGGTCTTCGAATAGATCAGAATGTCGTCAATAAAGACTACGATAAACTTGTCCAGATACTTGTGAAAAACTTTATTCATCAAGTACATAAATACTGCTGGAGCATTGGTGAGTCCGAACGACATCCCAAGAATTCGTACTGGCCGTAGCGAGTATTGAAAGTTGTCTTCGGAATATCTTATTCCCGAACTTTCATCTGATGATACCCCAACCAAAGGTCAATCTTTGAAAAGACCTTAGCTCCACTAAGCTGATCAAACAGCTCATCAACCCGCGGCAATGGGATTTTTGATGGTGATGTTATTGAATGCACGGTAATTGATGCACATTCTAACAGTTCTATTCTTTTTCGGCACGAAGAGTACCGGTGCTCCCCAGGGTGAAGCACTGGACCGAATAAAACTCTTGCCTTCCAACTCATCTATCTGGGACTTCAACTCTGTAGCTTCCTTTGGGTTGATCTTGTAGCAATGCTGGGACTTCGATGCTGATCTGGGCACTAAATCGATACTGAACTCCACATCTCGATCTGGCGGCAATCCTGACAACTCCACGAAAAAGACGTCGAGAAATTCTGCAATCAGCAGGTGCGACAACTTCTGGTCTTCTGCAACTGCTCCAAAGTAGACTCCCGCTGGTCTCTCTGCAATCCGTTTGTTGATCTCGAACGGTGGAACTCCAGGCGGGCTGAAAATCATCTTTCCTTTATGGCAGTCTATTACAGCAAACTGCTCACTCATCCAGTCGACTCCGAGGACTATATCAAATCTGGGAAATGGCATCAAAGTCGAGCCCTAAGTTCCCTCCTAGCTATAGTGATAGGGCAATCTACTATCTCACTAACTGACACTACCCCTCCTCCTGTCATAATCTGACAGTTCCTCCTAGTGGGCTTAGGTGTGAAGCCGTGTCTATGCAGAAACTCATATGATACAAAGCTATGTGTGGCTCCAGAATCAAACAATGCAGTGGCAGAAAATGAATGTAAAAGGATAGAACCTATAATCACATCTGGAACTGCCTCGTCCTCCTCAACTGCGGCCATGACGTAAGTATGTCCCTGCTGTGGTGGTCCCCTCTGCTGCTGATGCTGTACAAAATGCTGCTGCTGAGTAGGTAAAGCCTGAACCCCCTGTGGTGCAGCTGGAGGTACTCTGGGTGGTGCATGTGGTGGTCCTCTAGCTCCTCGAGGTCCTCCTGTCAGTCGAGCTGCAGCCTATGGACAGTCCCTCATCTGATGTGCGTCTGATCTGTAAAATAAACAGAGCCCGAACTTCTTGCGACCATTCGTCGAAGCGGTGTCCTGGTCGGTAGCAGAAAGCGTAAGTAGCTGCCTGCTGCTGTCTCTGTGGCTGAGGTGCATGAACTCTGGCTGGACGGTGATGCTGCTGTGTCGGCTGCTGTGGCCTCACCTGAATTTAAGTCCTCTTCGCCGGCATCTGGTAGCTGCTGCTGCCGATGTCTCGGTCCCTCTTCAGCTTCAGATCTGCCTCTTTCTCTACAGCCTGAGCAATCTTGAGGATGCTCGCATAAGTAGTCGCCTGACTGATCGCTACTGCATGCTACAACTCTCTGGTGATGCCCTTCTTGAACCTCCAAGTCCTATCCACTAGTGCTCTGACTAGGTTCTTCGCGAACCTACTGAGTCGAGTAAACTCCAGTGTGTACTCCGCCACCGTTATGTTCCCCTGCTGCAATGCCTCGAACTGTATTCGAAGCTCATCTCGCTCCATATCTGGGAAGAACTTCTCATTGAACAGAGTTTTGAAGTCTGTCCAAAGAACGCATCTAACTGGGGCCGCTCTCGGTACCAAGCTCTGGCAAGATCAAAAAGTCGTATGCTCGCAACTTCCACCTTCAGGTCATCCGGGATCCTCGCCATAATCAGTGTCATCTCAGTATTTTCCAGCCACTCGTCCGCATATACGATCCCCTCATGGCCCAGAAATCCATCGGACAAAGGTTCTGGTAGTCTCTGGCAGTCATCGACTTCGGTGCTGCTGGTGCTGGTGGTGCTACCGGTGCTGGTGCTATCGGCTCTCGGGTCCTGAGTGCATCTACGACTGTCGCCCGAAACTGTGCGGCCTGGTGGTTCTTAGCCTCTATGAATTGCTGGAACATGGCCATCACCTGGGCGCCGTCAAAAGTCATCGTCGGGGGTAGCGGAGGAATGGTAGGAGGCGGTGGCGGAAGCTGCTCTACTGGAACATCTGGTGCAGACTTTCCCGTACTGCCTGCAACTCCAAGATGATCCGCGGTCTTCTTCTTATTGACCATCCTGCAAGAAAACTTCGTGATTGAATACCCGATGTACCCGATTTTCTATGTTGTGATTGAAGTTTTCCTAGTTTAATCAAGTCCCCCAATAGTACACTAATACCTAGGTACCATTAGGAAGGACCTGCATGGGCCACCACTAAAAACATGTCACGACCCGCTCCCGAATAATCAGACACGAGTCGGACACGTCCAGCGTTCATCGTTGGACACGATGAAGTAAGCTGTACGATTCTCTAGGGAAACTACAAGTCCAGACATAAATGAATATAAACCACAACATCTATATAAGCGAATCCCAGAATCAAAGTACATGTCTAAGAGTTATTACATTCATCCAGCTAAAAGAAAAGTAAAGTCTGACAGTCTCAAGTATAATAGAATATAAACTGCTAACGGTAGGGCACTAGGCCTCCTCAACCTCTAAGTCCAGAGCAACTCCAGCTGGCTCTACTGCGTCTATAGGCTCACGGCCATAATATGTGTCACACATAGCCTCCATCTCACATATCCTAGTCAGGAGCGGAGTAAAGTACAGTTCTAGGTAATGAACAAGAACATGATATGGAAATACATACAGGAGAACATGAAATATGAGATACAGGAAATGAACACGAAAGTACATGAATATAACTACGGGAAATAAAGTACAGGAATATAAACTATAAACCTGAAGTACAAGACATGACATGTGCACAATGTTTGAAATACAACTAGCCTATGTGACCGGCTGGGATGAGTACATGAATATGTACAGGAGTACATGAATAAAGGTACGACTTAGGACCCGCGTGCACGATGCGAGGCCTAAGCTATCTACATGAATATTGTAACCGGGGTTTGGTCACATAGCTAGTGTATTTCCCCTCCCCGACACAAGTAAGTACAAGAACAAAAAAGTACAAGGGTACAAGATATCGTATCACATTGTGTCATCAAGAGAAGTACAAGATATGTAAATGCACAAAATCATAGAAAGTACTTGCCTTGCTCCGGGAAAGTACGGATAATGAATGGAGCTGGATGTCCTCCTGTCCAATTGTTATAAGTTAATTAAGTTCTAAACAAGTACTATCAACTATCCCAGTCCACTATAGAATTTGATAAGGTTACTTAGTGTTCAACCTATCATTTAAGATATTTATAAAGGTGAAATAAGTTATTACAAAGGCTAGGACATAGTTTATCCTAATATATACTAGCTAGCTCAATATGATTCTGGGCTAAATCATGAGTTTGGATTTTATAGCAAAATGAACTTATGGCACCTGCACTTCTACAGCATCCCTTCTAGAATAACTAGGCTTGAAATATAATGAAACTACACATTCAATTCTTAAGCAAAATATATTATTTCTCCCCTGTAGCTTATTCCTTTGGCCTCAGGTCAAACCAAGGTTGCATGAGTAAGACTTTAGCAACCCAACCCAGCAGGTATATTTCAAAACCAAATTTCAAAAACACTAGTTGCATAGCCAGCAGTATTCAACAGTCACACTGAAAGTAACCCCCTCTTTTATAATTAGCTATAAAAACATTTGGGAAGTTTGCAATCTCCAGGTTAGTTAAACTTGTTAAGCTTTTCAATTCTACTACTCAACAGCTATAAGCCCATTTAAATCAAATACTGAAACACAAACACAAAGGAAATCGAAGAGATTACAAACAAAATGCATGAATAACAGAACTCCCCCATGGGTCTGTATCCATCCATCCTGTACCCGATACCCAAGCTCAGTTGATACCCCTTGACACCACACACCACTAATCCCACATAATATATACATATATTAATAGAAGTCATCTTCCTACAGGAATTATACAAAGCTTTACACAAAATAAGAAACTTAACAACTAAAATGATCACCCCCAAATTTCGGCCAACTGCTATTGCTGCCCTGCACCCGACGTCTTCGTAACAGATACGACACAAGCCACCGGACACGGCTAATAAGACACGAACTCACAGCATTTTATCGAACACGGACATACTACTACGCGAATCACTGGTCATACAACACAGGTGATAACACCTTAAATCCAGACCAAGTTCTAACAGAGTAAAGAGTTAGAAAAGATTACCTGTAGAAAGAATGATCTAATGAGATTCGACTTCGAAAAAAAGTACTCCTCCTCCGAACTCAGACAACTTGTGAAATCTCGATTAAGCGTTTGCAGAACTGTTCTATGCAAGAAATTGGAAAAGCAAAATTTAGGTTAATTTGAAATAAAGTGATCTCTCCAGAGCATCAATTAGAAACAAAACTTTGCCAAACTTACTAAGAATTCTCAGATCAATTATCCTCCCGAATCTGAATCAAAATCCAAACGACTGAATTAAACTGGTAGAATCAAAAGAAAACAACATCGATTCAGATTCAAATATTGACCGAAATTAGACCTGCTGCAAATTTGACACTCATCGAGCATATGAATCGGAGTGTCGGAAATGAGTCTAGCTTCATTCAGTGACTGGAATGTTGTTCGATCTACACAATTCGATTGGAAGAAAAGGATCACAACAACTATATAAAAATAATTACAAAAGAGCACTCGATTCGAACTTACTTCCTTGACATAGCAGATCAACCAAATCAGAAGAACACGATCGCAATATTGATACTGAAAAATGAATTTCGACTTGGAATTTCAAGATTAAGAACGATCGTCTCAACAAAATCAAACAAAGTAGAGGATGGATCAGAACTCACTCTTCGACACGGTTGATGCACCGTCGGTGGAAGCTTCGAAGAACTAAGAGGACAGGGAATGCTCAGGTAGGCAGCCACTGGAAGAGATCACGTCGCCAAGTCGCCGAAACATCGCCACCATCAACATCTTCTTCACGAACGCTGACGGGAAGTGGGGTTTGGGATGAGAAGAAATTTGGGGAGACTGAGCTCTCTTTCGAGAGAGAGGAAAAAAAATTGTGAATGAATTTCTCTCTCCACCAGCAACTTAATAAACCCAATCCTATTTACATATAAGCCCCTCCACCAAAAGACATTTATTGATATAACCCCTCCTCCTTTTCATTAATTGTACAAACAACCCAAATTCTGTTAGAGAGGTAGTTACAAGTTGTTAGGGAGTGGGGACCACTCCAAATAAATTTGAAAATTAGTTATTTGCCAAAAATTCAAATTTTCCTCCAAAAGCAATCATGAACTATTTATTTAAAAATATTTAATCAAGAATTATTATTATTCGAAATGGTTTAAATTAAACTTTTATAATTTAGTAAACTAAAATATTTCTCAAAAATAGGAAGGTGGAGTTACAATCTTCAACATCCTCATCACCTTCGTCTCCACCATTACCATCATTTAGTCGGCAAGGAGCCATTGACCATCCTCTTTTCTGTCGACGCACGAGGCTCTCAGCAGCAGTCAGCCACGACGAGGGAAGCCTTATTAGCTCGACGCTGGCTCCAAGCGCATGATATTCTCAATCTTCGCCGAAGAACAACATCGAAAGGAAGCGCTATCCTTCCTTCTCCCCTCTCTCGGTCGCCGACAAAGTCACTGCTGAAGAGCAGCATTGGCGTGAGCCACCAGTGCTGCCTCTTCCTCCGGCGTCTCTTCTCAACCGTACGGGAACCCTCTCGCCGGCAAGCACGAGGTCGACAACTCTTGGTACACTCTTTTCTCTTCTCTATAACCCAAGTCTGTCAACCAGCTAAATAAGAAATTCTGACTACCTAATTAAAGTTTTGTATCTAAGTGTAGAGTTTTCACAACTGTGCCATGTCTTAATATGGATAGCTATATGTAAGGTTAGATAACACACATAGCAGCAGAAGAGAGTTGATTTTAATTTTGTTATCCTTCGATATAATCTATTGCCCTTTAGCACAAGTATGTAGAGACTGTCAGATAATCATGTGAATATTCAAGGTGTTGGCCAAACCTAATATAGGGGAACATGTGGAGAGGGGTATGTTCCTCAAGATGAACGAATAGTAATTGATGTTCAGTAGTAGTATTGGGAACAGTTAGGAAATGGTTACTTTCTTCTCACCCTTATATGGGCATTACTCTAAGAGGCTATAAGAGAGAGTAGTAGTAGCAGTACTACATTTTTTATGATTGTATAATTTGGTTGAAATGGAGAGCTTTTCCTCATATATTGTATGATATGAAATACATTAGGTCGACTGGGTGTGTATGATGTAGAAGAATGCATGGGTAGCTATTCTCCTTAGTTATACATGCTGCCATGTTGAAATAGCACAAATGATGAGTAACTATACTCCTTAGTAATACGTAGAGTTAGAAAATCATATAGTTTGTTGAAATTAATAGGAGTGGTATAGGGCTCAGCATGAAGAAGGAAGCTGGATGTGTAAACTTTTAAATGTCACTGGGATGGGCTAACGAGTTATTTATGTAGAAGTATAATATTATTGTCTAGTGTTAAATTTTATGGTTGCTGATGAATGCAATATAAGAAAGGATGCTGTTCAGTGAAGTGGGATGATTAAGTGAGTTATTAAATTATTGGAAATTATACCAATACTTTAGGGGTAAATTCCTAATGTTGTGACTATTGGTGAATGGAAAATGTTTGGATTATAACCTAGGCTTGAGTTGGTATTTATCTACACAACTGAATAATTGTATTAGTTAGGGATTCCTAATTAAACATCACATTTAACTTATATCATATTGAGTGAGACTAGACTTTTAATATTATTTTCCTATATAAGATAAAACTTTAGTTTAATTATTGTTAGTCTAAATATTATTCTCTAGGTCCTTTTGTTACCTTGGACTCTTCGGACGTGGACATTGGATCAGCTCTTCCTGTTCAGCAACTCGAGCCAGGCAAGTGTACCTTGCCATTCTTGTACTTCATTTTTACTCTGTAGCGTTTAAATATTTCTTCTATTTTATCAAATGTAATACCTAGGGCCATGTTCGGTACACTATGTTCGAATCACATTCGGGTGCCGATGGATGTTAGTGCCATCGTGTATCGTTATCAAATATTTACTTTCACGTTATCGCGATAATTCGTTGTGGGGTACACTTTGACCCTAGGACATGTTCATAGATACTATATACTGACAGATTCCCATACTTGATTTATATCTTGCTATACGGATGCGCATGTTTGATATTAGGATGATGACTTGAGTATTCTACATTACATTTATTATTATGACTCGATGTCCTAGCTAGAGGATCACGCCGAGCGTCTCGTGGATACGATTCGTGAAGTCACACGGGAGGGGAGAACATACATCGTACGCTTGGGCTACTTTCCTACAAGGTATGCCGTTGCCTCATTACCAGAGCACCAGGGTTTCTTAGATGCCACAGCTTCCTTATCGGAACTGTGGGGTATTTCATAGTTTGCTGGAGTGCCTATCAGATCTCTGGGGTAAATCATAACAGCCCACGTGTTCGAGTGATGATCTCAAATTGCATTTTCATTCTAGATTGGTTATGATAGATTCACCCCATTTATCAGTCTTACTTTTATTTATCTATTCATTCTTTACTGTCGTACATTGGCTTGTATATTATGTACCTTGATGCATCCCACTGATGACCTAGTTTTTTTCTAGATTTAGACGAGGAGGACTATTCGAAGATCTACGTATCCGGACTTGACGTAGGAGCAGTACCAGATTCAGAGGATGAGGTTTACCCAGCAGAGTAGCTCGATCATTGGTAGTGCTCTTCATTTTATCTAACTTCATTACCTTGTTAGCATGTCGTCAAATCAAGTTATCTTTTTGTACTTCATTTTCATTTAGTATTGTATCAGCGAGACTATTTCCGTATGACTCTTTTCATTCAGTATTTGTATTATGTTTTATTTACTGTTATTTGTAGATTCATATTATTTTCTTTTTGAGTCTATTCGGCAAGTATGATTATTGGGCTGCATAATAGTATTCGTATTTCCTTTTCTTATGTTTTTGTTGTTTAGATTAAGATATAGAGTTGATATAGTAATAGTTGCACCATTTCGAACAGCTTATACGTATTCTAGTCAGACTAGAGTCTGGTTGAATACGTAGCTGGTTATGCCATGTGAGTCAATTTTACGTATTTGGGACTGGGGCGTGACACTGGCACTCCATGCAGACGCACTATCTGCCACATGTATAAGTCAGCCAGAATCTTCGTAGACTGCCCAACTATGAAGGGCAAGAAATAAGCCGACTTGGTGAGTGTTTACAAAAAACAAAAATTGATCTTTATTTCAACAAACTTTGTAAAGAAGATTATAAGAATTCTGGGAAAGTACAACTATAAGAATCCGATCTGAATGACGATCGCTTTATCCCTTGGACGATGTGAACTTTGAAGACGGTAGCCTCTGAAGATTACAACAGCACTTTGGCAAGAACTCCTGATCTCTGGTGATGATCTCTGATCTCTGTCTGTGTGTGTATGATCCCCTCTAGGAAGGACTTGAAACTCTATCTATAGAGTTCTGGAAATAACTACTTTTTAGTTATTCTGGACTGCGCAAGATGGATTGTGCTGCATTGGACCGCGCAGACGTCAGACTGTGCTGGCAGTTATTTGATCGTGGGCCAACTGTATTGGACACATGGCATTATTTGATTGAAATACGTATGATCATGTACAGACGGTTACCACGTAATGAGTCATTGATGGCAAGAAGGCCACGTGTACTTTGTCAGTTGTATTGATGGAGTGCGCCACCTGAATTGTGCTGGCTTCGAATTGCGCTGGGATGGACCGCGCTACGACGGACTGCGCTGCAGGCAGATTGCGCTGTATGTACAGCTGTCCTCGAGTGCTGTGCTGCACGATAAACGAACAGTTTCCTCGTTCTCTGTGCTGTCAGCTGTCAGAAGATCTGATTCTCTGTCAAGTAATGATGACGAGGCCACGTCAGCTTGCGCACTTGGATGAATGCACAGTTCAGCCTGCGCAATCTAGTTGGTGCGCAATCCGTCTTCTGCGCAGTTCACTTTGAAGGATGCATAATTTGATTTTCATGACTTCTTTGATGGGTGCAACTTGATTTTTAGGACCTACAAGACCCCCTTCAAAGTTTTCGAAGTTTGAAGATAGTCAAAGCTTCGAAATACTTTGAATTTTGATTTTTAAATCAAGTTGCGCATATGATGACCTGTCTGCACAATCGGAGGAATTAGCCCCTGTTTATTCGGCACAATCTGAGGAGTTTGTTTCTTTTGGAAAACTATAAATAGTTCTCAATTCTCTCTCTACCATTCTTTACTTGCTTTCAAACTTTCGAAAGAGAAAACTTTTCGAGCTTTCCTGACTCTTCTTCTTCTTCCTGTCGATCTCAATAGCTCCAAAGTGCTCCGCCGTCGAGAAAGGCAAGGCCCCCGTCGAGTCTTCGGCTCGTGCTGCGCCGTGCCCTTCTCGTCATGAAGTTGCTCACCCAGCACTGCAAAGTAGTAAACCCGATCGAAAGACCCTTTCTAGGGTTCTTTAGCACTGTTGATCCTTCGAACCTGTCTCTTTTTAGAGATTTGGTCATACTGTGCCGCCCTATTTAGGGTTTCGGTTGCAAAAACCTAATAGTTTTTATTTTTATGAAGACTATTTTCTTGCGCAATCGGTTAGAACGCGCTGGCAAAAGTTAGTGCAGTCTGCTGATTTGCGCAAGGCTGTCCAGCGCAAACTGATGCTTTACGTAAGTTATTCAGTACAATCTGATAGCTTGTGCAAGAGGATGAGTTGGCGCAACTGGACATCTTGCGCCTAGAAGCTATTGTTGCACAATCTGATGCTTGCACAATCTGATGCTTGTGCAATCTGATGCTTGCGTAATCTGATGCTTGCACAATTTGCTTACAGAATCTTTGATTTTAATTGTACTGAATTTTGTTTTTTTTCTGTTTGATGCAGTTAACATCAGAGAGGACCCTGAGTATGAAATATTTACAGGGTCCCTTGCTGAGCAGGAATTTAAAGAAGATTTGTCCCATGTGCTCTTTCCACAATATGTTCTGCCATCCTCCCGCCAAGCTATCTTGGTTGCTCAGGACAATGAGACTTTGTTAAGTCTGATAAATGGGCAGCCCCTGTAGTCTGCTGATGCTATTACCCACAAGAAACCCATGTTCTTATTTGGCGAAGCCATCGACAAGAGTTCTCAGCCAAGACCCCGTGTTGATCAGAGAACTTTCCAAAGGAAGGAGAAATTAATCCTATTACCGGATATTGCTAGATGCCTTCCTCTAGCCCGATATGCTCATGCAAGCCATCCCAGGATGATGGACTGGGATATTACTCCCCTCCAGCAGGCAAGGACAGGAAAGATTTATGTCAAGAAAGGACCAAACAACAGAGACATGTTCTATAGCTCCTCTGAGCGACATAGCACTTTACTCAGAGGGTTGAAGCCAGGCTGCATCCTTCCAGAGAACTCTTCTTTACTGCTGCCGGTGAGGACACCAATCTTTGCTAATGAGTATGCAAAGGCTGAGGGCAGATACCCGGATCAGGACATCCGGCTGACCGGTCTGGTGAACCCGGACAACAGGAGGTGGAACTGCATAGCCAACTGGATATTGGCTCAATTCGAAGACAAGCTTAAAGAGATCGAGCTTTATCATGCGGTATACGCTACCATGTATGGATTCTACCCAAACCCTCATCTGTTTTTGGCCTTGGCAGAGAGGTATAATTATAGGACATGGACATTCATGACGCCCTGCGGAGAGATTGGATTAGCCCTCCATGAGATGAAGTACATCTCGTGCTTACCAACAGGAGACTTCCCTTATGAAGAGTATGTTCCCACAAACGACGAGTTAGATAGACTACGTCGGGAAAATACAGAAATGGTGGCAGTTTTCGATGAACTACTGTGTCATTACAACATATGCTCCCTGTACTATAAGAGCGGCTCTTCCGGCACCTATTATTCATCGAAATGGTTGCCTTATCTTTTTCTTAATCATATCATTGAGAAAAAGACTAAGGATCATGACACATGCAACCCGACTTTCTTCCAGTCCCTCAGCCACAGTGAAGTAATAAGACTGATGGAAGAAAATAAGAAAATAGATATCAGAGTTAATGATAAACATCAATACCCTCCACTCAAGACTGGAGATTTTGTCAAGAGTTTTATAAGAATGGGCTACAGGCCCATGTCACGAGAAGCCCAGCTGGCAGGATTCCAGACATACTGGCTCCGTCGATTTGTTGTACCCGGAGCAAGCGTCGTGGACCGCTTCCACCGTGGCACACTTTTTGCTGCTGTCTGGTTAGTCTTTGGCTACCGGATGGATTTGCTGTCAGCGATGACCTGCAGAGTGAATGCAGGTTTTCGTCTGTATGTTGACTCCATGATCAAATGGAAGGGTGAGAAGGGAAACTTCCCTCGACTGGAGTTGCCTTACACCTATTTATTCGGGTGGTTGCTTCTGCACCATCAGTCATTGATGAACCCCGACATAGGAGAAGTCGGTGGTAGCTTTCTGCGAAGATTCTTCCGAAGTAAGTGGGTGTACATTAGTCTGAAGGACTGCAGACGTGCCCTGAACCTTGGGAAGGGATGGAACTTTTACTGCGTTGCCCCTCTAGCCGGTTATGAACATATGTCAGCAAATTTAGTTGACCTTGGGAGGCAACCGGGCAGCTTTTGACTGGCTAAGGACGATCAGGCCGTCCCACTTGGTATATAGATTTGAAGAGGAGTGTTATCTGGAACCATATCTGCCAAGTCACTTCGCTCGTCAATTTGGTTACGACCAGTTCCATGTAGGCAACGCTATAACTTGCCTACAAGGAAAGGGATATCTGATTGATGGTGCCAGAGCATGGGCCTACTACAACGCTCGAGACACAAGGACAGTGTTCTCGATGCCAACCAAGAACGATCATGGCCCTAGAATGTTATATACATATTCACTGTTTTATACAGCTGCAAATACTTTCGCCGAGAATTTTAATCTGGTAGATAGCTTCGCGACGACGATGCATTTGAAAAAAGGAGCAACTGCTATGCTGGCTCCAGGAAATGATGAACAATATGAACCAGTGGATGATCCCTTGGAAGCCTCAAGGGAAGCTAACTTCCCTGAGGAAGTTAACGAACCACAGAGGATTTCTTTGAAAGTTGTTAAGTCTCCGGCCAGGAAAAAGAAGAGAAGGATTAATGAACCTTCCTCTCCAGTTGCCAAAAAGAAACTTCTCTTAGAGCCATCAGAGAAAGTCACTACCAGATCGCAGTCTCGACAACTGGCCGAGTCGACCCGAGAAGAAGCGACCATACCGACTTCTCTTCTACAGCGGGTTGATGTGGTAGATGTTGAGAGTCCAGAGGTACCTCTTCATCGAAAGAAACTGGCTTTTAGGAAAAGAAAGAAGGTGATCCTGTCCTCGGTGGTGGCCAGTGCTGCTGCTGGAATTACTATGTCATCTCCTACTCCTGTCTCGGAGCATAGGCAGGAGACTCCTAGTCCAGAACGGAGGGACGAGACTGATCAGAGAGAGGAGGCTGCAGAGCCTAGGGAGGATATTGTAGAGGAGGAGCAAGAAGCTTTGCGATCTCCTTCACCAGCGGTAGAAACTACTCAACTTCCTGTTACACCAGGAATAATCCGCAAAGAGGAGGATTGTTTAATGATTGAAGCATTAAATGATTGTGACTTCGGTCTACAAGAAGATGCTGATCATACCACTGCTACTGCCAGCGAAGAAGTACCTGAGGATAGCATGAGCACTAAAGATACATCAATAGAGGCTATTGATGATACTTTGAATCAAGAAGAGAACACGGATGTCCATAAATCTCCTGAAGTTGTTGAAGATACACTAGCTCCTGAAAAGGATGTTGAGGTGGAAGTGTCTCCTGAAAAGAATATGGGTAAGGAAGTAGCGCCGGAGGAAGCTACTACCACTGATCCCAAAGGTATTAAATGAAATTATTAATCTTCTTTTCATAGATTAACAACTGACATCTCTATTTTTGACCCATGTAGAAATCGAATCATCTCTGGTTCCTCCTTGCACTGATATAGTACCGATAACAGCAATAGCCGGTGGCAGCCGACATCTGTCGGGCAGTTCTGAGGCCGGAAGTAGCCAGGCAGTGATGTCTGAGGCTACCTCTGCTAGACTGGAATCTGTACCCATAGACGAGAGGCTTGTTGCTGGGGCAAGTCATGGTAAGATTGCCTTTGATCTTTTGATCCTTAATTAATTAATTGTTAATGATAACAACAATCAATGATAGGTTCATTTGTCTTTGCAGAAGAACAACCGGGAGGAGCAACCAGTTCTACTTTAGCTCCCTTGTTTAAAGAACTCTCTATTCAAGTACAAGAACGTCCATCGGCACACACATGCTGCTTCATCATCAATGGGAGTAGCTGCTACCCCTGGCGCTTTGGCAAGTAACCAATTTATCATTAGTTCTTTCAGCAAATTGTTCTTTAATGCATTGGGACCCCTAGTAGATAGGGTATTAGAGAAAGAAGTTGTTGATTTCACTACTGTTAGAAGCCCAACCTCTTATTTGATAAATGCCATCCGAGGTCAAGGAGATGAAGCTCAAGCTGTTTTTCTTGAGCACATACTGGATGAGCTAGAAGCATCGGTTAAGATCTACAAAGATCTTAATCGAGGGGAAGTGGACTCCTTAGTACAAGCTAAATTTGAAAGGATGTCTCAAGAAGTTGCCATTGAGAATGCTAATTTCCAGACTTTCATAGACACTTATACTGCCAAGGCTTCAAAATATGATTCTCAAATGGAGATAGCCACCTCTGCTGCTGGAGAGAAGGAGGAGAAAGTTACTGAGTTGAAAGCGAAATCTGTTCGTCTTCAAGAGGAGATTGCCCGTCTCCAAGAAGAGTTGAAACTGGTTCAGCATACTCTAGAAGATGAAGTCACACAGCATCAAGCTGCCACTCAGCAACTGGACCTTCTGACTCAAGAACGAAATGAATATATCACGACTCATCAGGCTGAAATCTCCCGCCGCTTAGTGACCTTATCGACTTTTAATAAAAAGTCTGGAATGGAGGAAGCTAGGAGACGAGTGATAGAATCCCGTGAGGAGCGACTAAAATCTTTAAAGCAGTAGATGGTTAACTTGATGACACCACCGACCGAATAGAAAGATTTTCTGTATCTTCTTGTTTTGTTGTGATATGTATCTTTGAAATGTCTTTCATCTTTGATCAATAAAAAGACATTTTTTTTGTGGCTCTATTATTTGTTGCATATCTTATTCAGATATAAATAATAGCGATAGAAAATATATTCACAGGTACAAGACATGATATATTTCTTGATTCTGGAAAATAATTATATTCAATTATATCTGCTCAGAGGTAATATGAACGTAGAAAATATAATTTATTGAATATCATTATTTCAATAGACAACTTAATCAAAGATGACAAGTTGCTGATAAGAACGAACTGGTTGATTCGTCAAAATGTGTGAACGAAATAAATGAACGAAATGAATCGTCGGAATGAATGTGACGAACAGGTGAACCGTCGGATAAATGAACGGACGAACCATCAGATGAATGTAATGAACGGACGAGCCGTCGGATGAATGGAATGAACGGGTGAACCTTCGGATGGATGAATATAATGAACGGACGAACCGTCGAAAGGATATGATGAACGGACGAACCGTCAAATGAATGTAATGAACGGATGAACCGTCAGATGAATAGAATGAACGGGTGAACCGTCGGATGAATGATTATAATGAACGGACGAACCGTCGGATGATGATTATAATGAACGGATAAACCGTCAGATGGATGGAATGAACGGGCGAACCGTCGGATGATGATTATAATGAACGGACGAACCGTCAGATGATGATTATAACGAACGGACGAACCATTAAAAGAATGTATCGTTTCATAGTCTTACGACTCTCTGTCTATAAATAGAATAGAAAAATCAGATAGGATGGTCATTTTCACTTTTCAACATAAAAAATGTCGTCTGGAGATGCGTCCAAGAAGGCTGAGATTACCCTGAAGGTTGAAATAGATAGTGGGGAACATCCAGTCGAACCGGCTCAACCAAAGCAGATAGCAATGGGCGAAGGTTCGTCTGCCCCCAAACCGCTAAAGGATATCTTGGACTTTCTTCTTGAACCAGGGAAGACTGAAGAAGAAGAATCCATGAGGATGGCTGCTTGCAAGTTCCTGGTGGGTTCCAGCAAGAATGTTCTCAACTCTTTTGCTGATCATGTTTTTGATAAGGACGGTAGTGGCCCGCGTCCCAATTTTGAGAAGGATGATAGTGACCTTCCTTGATATTATGTACTATCATTCAAGATGAAATAAAACTGAATTTTATTTATGAACTTGTCTGATGATTACAAACAATGTCTGTTACATTTATACCTAAATTTTTTTGAGGAATTTGCCATTGATGGGCATCATTACAACTCGACCGTCTAGCTCTGTGAGTTGATAGGCTCCATTTGAAAAGACTTTGCTTACTATGTAAGGCCCTTCCCACTTTGCATCGAACTTGCCTTTGCTCGAGTGAGTCATAGTCATAGGACGTCTGACGGTTAGAACGAGCTCTCCTTTCTGAAATGCTCTAACCTTAACTTTGCGGTTGAAAGTCTTTGAGATGCGGGCTTGGTATAACTTAATATGCTGTTGAGCCAATAGCCGCTTCTCATCGAGCGCTTCTAATTCTTGAAGTCGGAGAAGATTGTTGTTCTCTGTAGTGAGCTCATTGGCGATAGCAATCCTCAAAGACGGAATTTGGAGTTCTAGAGGTAGAACTGCTTCACAGCCGTACACCAAAGAGAAGGGTGTACAACCTGTAGGGTTGCGGACCGTAGTACGGTAGGCCCAAAGACATTCCCTAAGCTTTTCAATCCAGTTTCGTTTGTTAGTAGATACAAACTTCTTGAGGAGCTTGATGATAATCTTGTTGAAAGCTTCAGCTAAGCCATTAGCAGCAGGATTGTAAGCTGTCGAAGCGACATTGTCAAACCGATGATCGTCACAGAACCTTATGAACTTTTGGCTGATGAATTGAGGTCCGTTGTCGTGAATGATCCTTCGAGGTACACCAAATCGATAGATGACATGGTGTTTGACGAAGTTGATGACGCTGCTGGTCTTGACTTCAGCCAATGGTATAGCTTCGGCCCATTTGGAGAAGTAGTCGGTTATTGCCAGTATGAACCGATGTCCTCTAGAAGAAGGAGGATTGATGGGTCCTATGATGTCCATGCCCCAAGCTTCAAAAGGCCAAGAAGCAGCAGTCGGATGAAGAAATTCTGATGGTTGATGAATGAAATCTGCGTGGATTTGACAAGCTCGATATTTCCTCACATATTCGATGGCATCAGATACCATAGAGGGCCAGTAGTAACCCATGCGTCGAATGCGATCCTGTAGCTTAGGACCGGGTTGATGTGCTCCACAGACACCGTCGTGAGCTTCACGCAGTACTTGCTTTGCTTCATTACCAGCAAGACAGCGCAAGAGTAGGCCGTCATAAGTTTGCCGGTAGAGAGTTTTGGTGGTCTGATTATAGTAGAATCGCAGAGATCGTCGACGAATACTCGTAGCCTCCTTAGGATCTTCGGAGAGTATGTCATGGACCACGAAGTCGATAAAAGGAGTTCTCCAATCTTCATTGATAACATTAATTTTAGTAAGATTACTGAATTCAATATTACGATTGTTTTCGACGCAGAACAATTCTCGATTAGAGATGACCACCACCTGCTGTCTTTTGATAGGGATGGCTAAAACTGCTGCAAGATTGGCCAAAGCATCTGCCTCAGTATTGCAAGCTCGGTGTACATATTCAATAAAGAAGGCTTTGAATGATGTAGCCATGTTGATTGCCGCTTCAAAGTAAGGCACTAGATCTTAATGGAGAACTTCATAAGTCCCTCTAACCTGGTTAACAACCAGCTTAGAATCACCATAGACTTCAAGATACTCGACGTCAAGTTGTTTGGCTAGCTGAAGGCCAATGAGTAGATTATTGTATTCTGCCACGTTATTAGAGCAAGGCTCATCTAAGGAATATGCTCTTTGAATAGCTGACCCGTCTGGAGAAATAAGGACAACTCCGACTCCTGCGACAATGGCACCATTGGGTCCAATCCTGGATGCACCATCAAAGAATAGACGCCGAGTAGGAAATTCTTCGGAGATTGTATTAGATTTCAATGTTTCGTCTGGAATTTTATCATAGAGTTTGGATGTCTCTGGAACAGGATGAGCTGCTAAGAAATCCGCCAGTGCTTGGCCTTTGACAGACTTTTGAGGAATATATACCATGTCATATTGGGCTAGCAGAATGGCCCATGTAGCCAGCCGAGAATTGAGTGTACTAGGCTTCTTCATCAGTACCCGAAGAGGATTAACTCGGGATATGACATGAATAGTTTGGTCAATGATGTAATGCCGAGTCTTTTGAACAGCAAACATAAGAGCTAGACATTCCTTTTCAACCGGACTATAACGGTGTTCAGCACCAATCATAGTATGACTGAGATAATAGATGGCCTGTTCGTGGCCTTCTTTGTTCTTTTGGGCCAGTAAAGTGCCCAATGAATGGTCCATAGCACGGACATACATTAAGAATGGTATGCCAGAGATTGGTGGCACCAATACTGGTGGATTCATGAGATACCGCTTTATGTCGTCAAATGCTCGTTGACATTCTTCGGTCCAAACGAAAGATACACCCTTCTTCATTAGTTGAGTAAATGGTCTGCAGCGTCCAGACAAATTCGAAATAAATCTCCTGATGTACGCAAGTCGACCTTGGAATCCTCGTAGCTCTTTTAGGTTGCGTGGAGGACGCATCTCTTGAATGGCTTTGATCTTCTCGGGATCCACGTGTATACCCATAGAGGTAATGACGAAGCCGAGAAATTTGCCACTAGAGACACCCAAGAATGACTTGGTGGGATTCATTTTGAGTTGATGTTGGCGTATGAGATTGAAGATAGTTCTCAAGTCTTGGATGTGATCTTCCTTTAGACGACTTTTGACAGCAATATCTTCGACGTAGCATTCGACAGTCTTGCGCAGATGATCTCAAAATATGGTACTCATGGCTCGTTGGTTTGTTGTACCAGCATTCTTGAGACCAAATGGCATGACAATATAGCTGTAGACTCCGCAAGGAGTGCGGAAAGAAGTACGTTTTTCGTCTTCAGGATTCATCCGAATCTGATTGTATCCGAAGAATCCATCCATGAAAGATATTCGCTCGAACCCACAGGTGTTGTCAATCATGACGTCCGTGATAGGGAGAGAAAATTCATCTTTTGGACATGCTTCATTAAGATCCCGAAAGTCGATGCAGACTCGAACTTTTCCGGTTTTCTTTAGAACTGGGACGACATTGGCTACCCAATCAGGATGCTGTTCTTCTCGAATAAAGCCACAAGCGATGAGCTTCTTGACTTCATCGTCAATTGCGTCCATCATTTCTGGTATGAAGCGCCGTTGTTGCTGTTTGACCGGTTTTGCATTCGGCAAGATGTTCAATTTATGAGTAGTAACTTTGGGATCTAGACCTGGCATGTCTTTATAGCTCCAGGCAAAGACGTCAATGTACTCTTGAATAAGAAAAGTTAATTCTTGCTTATCTGCCTCTGGAAGGTTCTTGCTGATGAATATCGGACGAGGTAACCCGCTCTCTCGTACATCAACTTGAACTAATTGATCTTCAGTAGGAGGTTTTTGTTGTTCGAATCGGAGTTTCCATTGGGTATCCATTCGTTGAGCCCAAGGATCTGTTTCAGGACTTTCTTTAATATCCTCGTCATAGCCTTCTGGAAATTTGACGGAGACCATATTAGAAGATACAGTCAGCCGATGAATTTGACCGATGCTGGTGTCAGAATCCCATGATCTGGAATCAGAAGAGTTAGAGCGCTCCTCACTATCGGATTCGGAGACTGCTGGGGATAATACCGGAGGAGAAGCGTATCCGAGACCTCTTTTGGTCCTGCTATAATACATCTCTGACTTTCCTTTCGGAACAGTTGTACGGATAGGAGTTCTTCTATCTTTTTCGTAGTTGAGGCCATTATTGAAGTCATAACCCATCTTTCGGATGATGTTTTTTGATTGTTGACTGTAACGACGGAGTTGAAGATGCCCCGTATTATTACTTTTGCTATCATCCGTATAGCTAAATTGTTGTTCCGGTCCTTTACTAAAAAGTATTAGACTCTCGCCTTTCTTACGAGCGGGAACAATACGATATAAATCCTTTGGGTGTTCAAATAAGACTTCTGTTTGAAGAGATTGCACAACTCCCATCGTAAATGATTGAAAGCTATCTAACATATCCAAATAGCACTTAGCATGATAAATAACATCAGTATACTGGAAAGTAGATGCTTTTTCATTGATTTGTACATTTGTATTTACAGCAGGACCTTTAGCCTTAGCAGGCTTGGTCAGATTGATTACAAGATGGGGAGAAGAAGAACGTGGAGGAGGAATGGCTTTGTTACGACGGAGGTCATTAACAAGCGGCTCAGAGGAGGTGAGCTCCTTTTTATCCTTGTTATGAGATAAATCGATAATAAGTGGCTCAGAAGAGGTGAGCTGCCTTTTTTTCTTGTTACGACGTAAGTCTATAACAAGTGGCTCAGAAGAGGTGATCTCCCTTTGATCCTGATAATCATCAGTTGGTTGCTTCTGGACTGGCAAGTGAATAGCCAGTGGCTTGGAGGACTGAGGACGAGACACACGTCCTTTGACAGGTATGATGAGGGTGTCATTAGACACTGCTTCTTGCTCTTCTTCAGTGTCCAAAGACAGCACTACCTTCATAAATTTATCCTTGTACATACGGGCATCGTTACAGTATGCTTCGACGCCTTTGAAAGGATAGAGATCAGCAACCTCCTTTTGTACCTCTCCATTGTCATCGACATATTTAAAACATTGATGGAGAGTCGAAGGAACAATGTTATGCTCATGCAGAAATGGTTTTCCCAATAGAGCATTGTAAGAACAACCATGATTGTCAATGATGTAGAAGGTCACCTTTGTGTGAAGATTGCCTATTTAGAGTTTTAGGCGAATCTTGCCCAGAGGCTCACTCCTTCCCTGGTTGAACCCGAGGATAGTGGTGATTGTACTAGAAAGACTATGCACTGGGATCTTTAATGCATCCAATATTGTCTTCGGCATAATGCTGAGGGCAGACCCTGGATCTATCAGAATACGATCGACTTTCATCGAGTCGACATATCCTGTATAGTATAGAGGACGGTCGTACCTGTTGTTTTCCATCAGCATGTCATTCTATGTGAAAGTTATGTTAGGAATTAACTCCAAAACACTATGACAATGGAGGCAAGAGACTGGTTCTGCTTTCGGCTTCTTTAGCAGGGCCAAACAGGTTTCTGCCTGCATGAGAGCCTCACTCAGAGTTTCCTGAGTCTCTTTTAAGAGGCGCAATTGTAGGACCGTTGAGCACCTCTAGAGGGGGGGTGAATAGAGTGTGTGTGGCAGCGGAATATAATCACCAATAAAAATTTAAACTATGGCAGATATATAAGAGACAGTAAATAGAGATAGAGAATTCAAACTCAGTAACACAGCGATATATACTGGTATCCCTCTGAGAGGACTAATCCAGTCTCGAGTACTCTTGCTCGATGTTAATCCACTATGGCACAAGCTTTAACTGAGAGCTTGCAGTCTCTTACAACACCGTACTTGGTGACGAGCGCACGACCAGCTCCACAACACACACCGTGCTTGGTGACGAGCGCACGACCAGCTCCACAACAAGAAAAGTTGTTGAAACTTGGAATGACCTCTTTACAACTCTTGAGTAACCAAAAGACTCTAAATCAACTCTGATAGTACTGGCTTTTGGCTAAGAGATGTATAGGTGAGATTTGAAAATCTTAGATCGTTTGAAAACACTTGAGTAATAGAGAAGAGAGAATGAAGAATGAATTGATGATTTGAAATGAAAAGTGCTTCTCTATTTATAGGTGTTTTCTTCAACCGAACTCGGGCAGAACTCGGACAGAGTTCGGATGCAAATATCTCGCAAAGAGACGTTGCTCGCTGATTTGGAGGCAACAGAAGTTTGAATAACTTTTGACCGAACTCGGTCAGAGTTCGGACCAAACTCGGGCCGAACTCGGTTACGAGTTCTGTCAGGAGATATTTGAAAATCATTTACAAAAACAGTTTTCAATAATGTTTTTGGTTATTTGTAAAATCATTTTGAAAGACTATTTTCGAAATATGTTTTTGAAATATTTGTAACCGAAAATACGAATGGTAAATAGGTAGGCTTTTGGAATGTGGACAGTTTTAACTCTAAGCCAGTATTACCATAATTTATTTTACAGAATAAATCCTAGACTCAATAAAATATAAAATACAGAATAAAATGAGAAATGAGTCTCCAGAAGATTTGATGATGTTGACGCTTTGATTGATGCGGTACAGCGTCCATTGAATATGATTTCATGAATCCTGAAATGATTAGCAGTATTTTCTATATTTTGTGTATTGACTAAAGTGTATGTTGATTATCGAAATCGGGTGTGACCATGGAATGGGCCAACAGCAAGAGCTCGAAGATTGACAGCCGGGCCGGTGTATTAGCTAACTGAGCCAAGATATCAAAGTTGTAAGGCTTTTCAAGTCCGGAAGGAGATGACTTCTTCAAAGGTTTGTCGAAGCGGACTTGTTGTTTGCCTTTGTCAGCGACCGTCGGCTTGGGAGGAGTAGACTCTACAACCGATGAGGATGCAGTAGGAATATCCTCAGTAGAAGCAGGCTGCACTGGAGCAGGCTCAGAAGAAGAAGCAGGATTCTCTTGTGCTTCAAGGTAATCCTTTAGATAGGCTTTCCCTGATCTGGTGCCCAACAAGATTTCCTCGTCAACTATGGGGTCAAAAGACACCATATTGCAAGTCTTTGTTTTACCCTTGGAGCGGTCTTTCTTCTTGGAAGAAGAGGGAAGTTCGAACTCCGAGGCCAAATCTGGATGAATCCACATAATCTCGCCATTGTCAAGAGACAAGGGGACGAGACCTTCACTTCGTGGAGGAGGAAGATTCTCAATCTCAAGAGTAGCTTTGGAGATAGGAATGACACCATGCTGTACCATCTGCGGCAAAAAGTCACTGAATTGAACTGAGACCATGTTTACGGTAACAGTTTTCACGTCTTGCTGCAGAGTGACAACACCAGTGTTGATCAACTCTTGAATTTTGCCTTTGAGCACATAACATGCTCAAGTAGGATGCCCAATGAACCTGTGATAAACACAATACTTAGGATGATCAGTCTTACCGACTTTATCAGGCTTCTTGGGATCTGGGAGCTGGAGCTTATTGCTTTTGATCAAGCAATCAAAGATGCTCACTGTGTCATTCTCGTCAAAAGAGTACTCTAATTTCGGACGAGGTTCTCTTGGTGGAGGTGCTGAAGGAGTAGAAGTGGTCGTAGGGGGAGCCATATTGACTGCCAGAGATTCTTTGTTCTTATTCGTCAAGTTGATATTCAAAGTTTCTTTTCCCTTCGGTTGTTCTGGCGATTGCCACCACCCGATGTCTGGTGTTCATCCCGGTCGGGGTTAGGCATTTGTACCCCTAGCTGCTTGAATTTGTCGGTGCTAACTTCAGGTGCTTTAGCGTTGACAATGAAAGATGGCCAATCTTGGAACTGAGTAGATCCCGTCCACATGCTAATGATAGACAAAAGATTTGCCTTGCAGGTGTCTATGGTGATAGCGGCCGGAGTTCCAGGAGGCATTTTCAAAGCTTCCCGGCGGAACCTTTCAAAGAAACTCTCAGCGGTTTCATTATGTCTTTGTTTGATTTTATTAAGGGCTGACATAGTCATGTCGTTGATCCCCTCATAGAATCATTCCAAGAAGATTTATTTTAGACCTAAAAAATAGGTGATACAGCCATCGGGCAAGCTTCTGTACCAATCGTATGCCACACCGGCTAAACAGCCGACGAATACTCTGGTAAGAAGAGCGTCATTTGGCTGAAGTTGAACAGTCATTACCTCAAAAACTAACTAGGAAAAGTGCTACCATCAAACAGGGTGATTGTTGGGATTTTGTACTTTGGAGGAAATGGAACTTTCTTCCATTCAACTGGATAGGGTTGTTTGATCCCCAACCTCTGCAAATTGTCCTTCTTTTTGAAAGCCTCGAATTGAGTGCACAGGAGTTTGAAAGCTTCATTAGCATCCTCCAATGATGAAGAATGAGCAGGCTGAATAAGAGTGTTAGGGGGAGGAACAACGTGGTAAGCACTACCCCCATCTCCTGACTGACTGAGTGTAGGTTGAATCTGTACAGGAGGCACTTGAGGAGATACTACCCCCAGCCCTGTATTGACAGGCACCGACGATGCTATGATTTTAGGATTTACAGGAGGTATGGTCGGTGGAACTGTATGCTGGGCCACAATGATGGAATGCATACTTGCGACCATTTCGGCCATGGTCTTGAGCTTGTCTTCTAGCGCAGCTATTCATTGTTCTTGACTAGCCGAACTGGAAGCATCGATCTTCAGTGACAACATAAGCTGTCACTTCTCTAGGTACAGTGGAGGACACTGTCTGTTCCGAACTTTCACTGTATGCATCATAGTCGGAGAAAGAATCATCTCCTGAGTGAGAAGGAAGAAGATGACCGGAAGGATCTTGAAGATTCCTTTGACCGATTGTGTCTCGGCTTCGGGATCGGGTATGTTGGAATACTCCTTCAGAAGATTCTTGGAGTAAATTCAAATACCGTTGACTTGGCTTACGAGGCTTGCCGTGCTTGGAGCACTTCCTACCTCCAGTGTCTCTGAAAGTCATGTTGACGGAAGCGTACAAAACTTTGTCTTCATCTTCTGACATAAGTTCAGAGTTTGTAAAGTTCAGACGATCGAAGACAGATCGTCTTGTTGTCTGACAACAACACTTGATGACAACCTTGTGGTTGCAATGGTGACCAAGTGGTTGCACTGGGGATATTGAGATTTTGTCCCATTTTTTGCTTGAGGTGTTCTCGGAGATCGAACAGCAACGGGACGAGAAGAAGTTCGAGGGATATATTCTTTGACAATATTCGGAACATGGTTCCGGTTCTTCAAATGTTTTATCCCTTGAGTGTACAGGGAAGTACTCATTTCATTGGCATAGGTGTCCGAATTTTTGATCCTGGAAGTTTGCTTCTGATGCTGATTGGTCTTCGGCATTGGCTGTTTGCGTTTCACCGAAGTTGGTCGATTGAGATAAGTTCTTAGATCAGCAAACTCACCCCAGGGGTTTCTATCTGAGACACCAGCAATTTTTTTTGTTTGGAACGAGATATCTTGAGAGTTGGGAGATCTTGGAATTCTGCTACCGGAGTAGGCAGAATACCTCTCTGATCAGTACACTTCCCTTTGACAAGGAGGGAAGAAGAACCCTTGTTGGAAAGAGTTCTTGTACTGACTAGTACCGAAGCACGTTCAGATTGATCTTCTACGGTAAAAACCGAGGAAGACTGAGAAAAGACCAAAGGGCCTTTTCCTTGTTTTGTGAAGAAGGGTTAGCTAAAGAGCGTTTCCCTCTGTTGTCTTCCAAGTCGCGGGACGAGAAAGTTTGAGAAAAGACCAACGGTCCTTTTCCTTTGTTCTGGGGAGGAGAAGGAATAGCCAAAAGACTACCCCCAGTGGATTACGCAGGAGCAACAGGGTGTTTGAGAGGAGGAGCAGAGCTTTTCCCCTTGCTGTGAGAAGAGGAGAGATTAGCCAAAGGGCTGTCTCTCTTAGACTGCGCTGGCACAGTTTGTACATGGATTGATGGCGTACTGACAGGTTGCGCATGAGTAACTCTGGCAGAAAGTCTTCTGGCTTCAGTCATAGTGGCTTGCGCAGCAGGAGTCTTGTTGCCAGAGTGCTTGAGTTGCACTCTGGTTACTGGAGTGGTAGATTGCGCAGGCAGAGTGGCAGCCAATTGCGCCAGAGGAACAGAAGTCTTGCACTTTGACAGGGCAGCATATGAAGTGGTTTGTGCACTGGCAAGGGGAGCAATACTGCGCATGAGCAGTAGCAGCAGACTGCGCAACAGAGACAGCAATCTTAGGAACAGAGGCAGTAGACTGCGCAGCAGGCTGAGCAGAAGCAGTGGACTGCACAACAGTGGACTGCGCAGCAGTCTTAGGGACCCACACTGGGTGAACTTTGCTCGTGGCAGAAGTTGTTGCAGTGCGAGGGGTGGTCCTGGAGTTGATCATCGCCTCGTAGGCCGTCTGGTTGACCTTTACAACTAGCGTCTTCTACGTCTTTCCGATAGACGCAATGTCACATTGAGTTGTCACTTCCTCGTCGGAAAAGAAAGTCGTCCCTAGCAGAGTCGCCATTTTGTTTGTAAAAACAAAAGTTGATCTTTATTTCAACAAACTTTGTAAAGAAGATTACAAGAATTTTGGGAAAGTACAACTATAGGAATCCGATCTGAATGACGATCGCTTTATCCCTTGGACGATGTGAACTTTGAAGACGGTAGCCTCTGAAGATTACAGCAGCACTTTCAAGAACTCCTGATCTCTGGTGATGATCTCTGATCTCTGTCTGTGTGTGTGTATGATCCCCTCTGGGAAGGACTTGAAACTCTATTTGTAGAGTTCTGGAAATAACTACTTTTTAGTTATTCTGGACTGCACAAGATGGATTGTGCTGCATTGGACCGCGCAGACGTTAGACTGCGCTGGCAGTTATTTGATCGTGGGCCAACTGTATTGGACACATGGCATTATTTGATTGAAATGCGCATGATCATGTACAGACGGTTACCACGTAATGAGTCATTGATGGCATAAAGGCCATGTGTACTTTGTTAGTTGTATTGATGGAGTGCGCCACCTGAATTGCGCTAGCTTCGGATTGCGCTGGGATGGACCGCGCTGGGATGGACTGCACTGCAGGCAGATTGTGCTATATGTACAGCTGTCCTCGAGCGCTGTGCTGCATGATAAACGAACAGTTTCCTCGTTCTCCGTTCTGTCAGCTGTCAGAAGATCTGATTCTCTGTTAATGATGACGAGGCCACGTCAGCTTGCGCACTTGGATGAATGTGCAGTTCAGCCTGCGCAATCGAGTTGGTGCGCTATCTGTCTTCTGCGCAGTTCACTTTGAAGGGTGCATAATTTGATTTTCATGACTTCTTTGATGGGTGCAACTTAATTTTTAGGACCTACAGTGAGTCGATCCATGATGACCCAAAATGCATCCTTCCTGCTGGGGCTCCTTAGGAATCCAGTAACGAATCCATCATGATATGTTCTCGTTTCCACTCAGGTATATGAAGTGGCTGTAATAGTCCTACAGACTCTCATGCTCGGCCTTGTCCTGTTGGCAAACCAAGCAACTCGCAACAAATCGAGTGATCTCCCTTTTCATTCTATGCTACCAGTATTACTGTCGCAAATTCTTTTACATCTTCATACCTTCGGGATGAATAGAATATATCGAGCTATGCGCCTCTATCATCAGCTCCTGGCATAGCTCTCCACTCGGTACGCATAGGCGATCTACCTCAACGTGTCGTCCTCGTGAATCTGCAGCCCTGTCTTCAAATCGGCCTCGCTCCTCTTCATGAGTCTCTTGGGTCTCATATCTGTAGGCAATGTTGCCTTGATCCTCTTAACCAAAGTGGACTGTACTTCAAAGGCAGACAACTGTCCATCTATACCTGGCGATACAACCTCTATCCACAACTCCTGGAGATCCTCCAACAAATGATGTTGAGTTGTTAAGAAATATGCTGTGGACTTGCTACTTAAAGCATCTGCTGTCATGACCCGCATCCAGTGTAAGGGCACGAGAAGTGGGTACGTCCAGCCTACACCGCAGTGTCGGCGGTAGAACGCTGTCCTAGGTCACATGCATCTAACCGTTTAAGGTACATTGCACAGTTATACTCTCCGAATAGAGGAAAAATATGAAGTACAAATCTCAATCATAGCTAAGGAAGATATACGATAAGATAGATAAGAATATCAACCGAATCCACAGATAAAAATACGATAAAAGAGAGAATCCAAAGTATCTAAGATAAACATCTAACAAGCTCTACAAATCTACATAATCACAATTTCTAATACAATATCCAAATGAGATACAACTGAAATAAGACGATTAAACTATGGGAGTGTCGTCAGCAGGTACTAGATCCTACTAGAAGTCCAAGTCACAGGGGTCCTCTAATGTTGTCACGTAGTAAGTGGTACAACATGCCTCATACTTGTCCTCTGTAATATTTTCAACAGGTCCAGTCAGGACAGGCGCGAGCATAGTACATCTCACACAGTTTATATCATGACAGGAATATAAAGCATGCAATAGAGTAAATACATGAATCGCTGAAAGAAAAGAACATGAAATAAAGAGATGACTGTACTGGAAATATATACTATAAGTAAAGAACTAACAGTGAACTAATGATTTAGAGTACAAGATAGACATGTGAACGACTTGATAATAAACATAAGAGTTTATACATGGCTACACTACTTTAGAAATATTCACATGATCTACTCCCCCATCCCCAATCAATACACAAGGATCTGTTCAAGTTATGTTATTGTACATGATTTCACATGGGGGCCCGTAAATGGGTGCACATGAATATAAACATGGGGGCTCCATGAACATGAGAGTACATGAATCACGAGAGTGCACATGAATGGTGAAAGCACAGGAATACATGATGAAAGTGAAACGTACATGACATTATGTATCCGATGCTCCCGAGAAGGATAACATCGTATGAAAAGATCCATATAGTACTAATTCGTTTTACATCGTGACAACATCAAGTAAAGTAATCTAGAGCAAGAATATAGTCCCTAGCAAGTATGAAACGGTCAAAGAATGTACTCGCCTGATATCCTGAGTATCTGAAGTGAATATACTGTCGGAGGAGAGGTGTCTGACTCCTATTTAGAACAGCACAAGTCACAACATGTCCAGAATGGTAAAATAGAATATTATAATGCATTCTACATGATGTTTGGGTCAATCTACTACTAATATCAAATCAGCGATGCCTCAGGACGTCGCTAAAGAGGGAAAATACGTTGCTAATTTCAATTAGCGACGTATTTAGCGACGTTTGTATGTAGTCGCGATTAACCTAATCGCTAAAGAACACGACGTCGCAATACGTCGCTATTGCGACGATACTTAGCGACGCGTACACGTCGCTCATTCAGCGACTACCAGCGACGTAAAACGTCAGCAGTTACCGACGTAACCTAGCGACGTTGAGCGACTTGACTTGCATCGATGCTGACCTGGTTTGAGAGCCAAATGGCGACGTTCTGCGACTTTGTTACGTCGCTATAGTACCGACATATAGCGATGTTTAGCGACGTCCTACGTAGCGACGTTTAGCGACAATCAGCGACGGTTTTCATCACATTTAGCGACGTTCCGATACTTACTTAGCGACGTTACCTTCCGTCGCTAGCCGTCGCTGAACGTCGCTAATTTTGAAAAAAAAATACAATATTTGCAGCATCCCCTGCAGCGCATTTGCAGCATCCCCTACACCATTTGTTACAAAAACGACGGTGTGTATCACGAACACAGTATCAAACAACACAGATACACACAATCACGAACACGTTTGAAACACAATCTCATCAATCAACACAGATATATGAAAAATTGTAACAACATTGTCAAACATAATGCTCCACATAAGAATAATATATGTATAACCACATAAAAGACCCAACAATGGGCCATCACACAATAATATATATATATATGTCGACTATGACTGATCAGGAGGAGCATCACTGCTCCTGGAAAGAAGGTAAGAATACTGCTCCGGTGTAAGAACCACCGACGACGATGAAGGAGGAGGCAATGCAACCGCTGGAGAAGGAGGCAGTGTAACCGCTGGAGAACACTACAAGAAAATGCATCTTTTGCGACATACACAATAAGTAGCGAAAAGATGGCTTTGTGTTGCCAAAGCCTTTCTGCGACATATAGCGTTATGTCGCACGTGTGTCGCCGTATCGAAAAGTATTTGGCGACACAAATCCATCATGTCGCCAAAAATGCCCACTTTTGGCGACATGTTCCATTTTTTTATAAAATAACATTTGGCGACATGTGTCTTGCGTGTCGCAGAAAGGTGATACTTTGGCAACATAACACATGTCGGAAAAAAGTCACCTTTTGCTGCACAAGTTAATGTCGCAAAAGCTAATGTAGACAAATATAAAAATACTTTCTGCTACACAATTTGATGTCGCAAAAGCTAATGTAGACAAATATAGAAACACCTTCTACTACACAATTTGATGTCGCAAAAGCTAATGTAGACAAATTTTTATATTGATTTATCATAATAAAAAATCGCGTTTGAAACATAGATATAAAATCCTACTTCAAAAGAAACTTATAAACATTGAAATTTGTATTCAAAGAACTTGAGAATAAATAGCAACAAGTTACCGCACACAAATAATATCCAATATAATGTCTTCATAAAATAGTCCAATAATGCAAAAGATTTTCAAGTAACCCATTCAAGGAGAAACGTATTGTATTTCACAATCATTGTATTCCAACTAGACAAATATAATGTAAGCAAAAATACATGGATTCAGTGTATTCCCAAAAAATTAGCCAACAAAAAATATCTTTTCATTGCAAACATTACTTTCTCCAAAATAATGATAGATCTAATGATAAGAACATATTCCAAAAATTGGCTTTGTTGTCCATGTGATCCTGCAAACAAAAATTAAAAAATGCTTGTAAGTAAAAAAAAGTATATGCTAAAAGAATGACAAATATCTATGAAGGCTATAAAATATATGAACACTTGTACAGTATTTTGTTTCACACAAAATAAACTTAGTAAAGAAAATGTGTCGACACAAACATTTGCTAGTGTTAACTCTTGAGCACATTTGCTAGTGTGTTAACTCTAGAAATCTTGTTATGAATCTGATACTCATATTGCAACCTATAATCTCTCCTAGAAGGATGTTATATATCTAGAAATCTTGTCATGTATGAGTGTGTGCTTAGTTTCAACACCATTAGGATCACAAATTT
Source organism: Iris pallida (assembly GCA_029216955.1). Lineage (NCBI taxonomy): Eukaryota > Viridiplantae > Streptophyta > Magnoliopsida > Asparagales > Iridaceae > Iris > Iris pallida. The sequence goes on along the minus strand of JANAVB010001758.1, from coordinate 7,451 downwards.
TTATACGGAAAAGTTGGTGTTATTTTCTTAAATGTTTTAATTTATTTGCTTTCATCTCATGCTTTAATACTATTAGCATGGTCTGTCATGAAACTAAAAATTTCAAAAGAAGTGCAGCACACATAGAGAGAAAGAGAGCAGTACCCAAAAGAAGTTGTTGCCTAACCGCCCTCAGTTGATTCCTCCCCACATTCATCCGACGAAAGTAATCCACATCTCAACAACACCTCTTGGAACTTTTCAAGTTTCTGGTTCTGCGCCTTAATTTGTTGTTGTTGAATCGCAAGTTGTTCATTTTGGGCCTCAAGTTGTTGTTGTTGAGTATCATTAAGTTCCTTTAGTGATGGTAACTCCTCTCTTAGGATAAGCACTTCCTCACCATTATCCCTGGATGTGGTATTAGTATTACAGGGCTTATGGCCCACTCCATATCCTCTCAAGTATCCCGATTTCTTTCCAAGCACTGCTACCGACATTTCTTCTTGTGACATTGGGATTGCATCCGGCTGAGAACACATAGTTCGCAAATTTTCAAGCTCACCCTGACATTTTTAAGGAACATAAGTAATTAGTTAGATTGTAAAGCAAAACTTAAAAACCTAGTGTTAACCCCTTTTTTAGTTTTATGTAACAACCATACAACAAAACATTTGTTAGACTTACGTGTTTCTCCATACACTTATGATCCAACCAATCATCTTTCTTCTTACTCCAATGAGGTTCCTTAAAAAAATCTACAAAGTGAGGTATCTCCGCCTAATTTCATGAAAATAACAGTTAAATATTGTATATGGAGAAGTAAATAAAATATATATTAAAATTTAAGTTAGAAATTGCAAAAAATGCATCACCTTCGTGACATTGTCGCTGCAAATGACTTTGACCCGCAAGAATGATTCCATGGCAAAGAGGAACGTGCTACCACATTTTGCTCTGATCGTTTCTACAACTGAAACCAAAACAAAGGGTGAACATAAAGTAAAGTAGGGAAACAAAAAGGAAAAACCAGTCAAGTGCAGAACACTAAATTGGTTGGGAAAAAATTGCATACTTCCAAATGATTTAGATCACTGAAACATAGAAAAAGCTTAATAAACATCATGTCAGTAAAAGCAATATATTCTGCTGACTGTCATTTTCTAGCATATAGCTGCACATCATGCATATTGATCTTGGTAGAGTGGTGAAGGTCAAACCCACAATCAACAAGTCAAGTGCAACAAACACGAGCAACAGCAAAAAAGTACCTTAGTCAAATTGCTATCAATCTAATAAAGAGTAAATGCTGTGATGTACAGTCCCAGTTACTCCAGCAGGAATAACTTATTGAAAAGCAATATCACCTGGACATAGCACATCTCACAAATTTCACCATGTCCAAACAAGAAGATATCACATTACATCATACAGGCCTGGAAAAAATGTTGTATGTGTCAATGCCTTGTTAGATGGATGCACAGAAAAAGTTAGATGAACAGCAGGCTTGAACTGCATTCCTATACAATGTGCTTATATTGTCACAGAAATCCATGTGCTTATATTGCACTGGATATGATGGAGTAATGGAGTTTGAAGTCTTTCTCCCCAAACCTCAGGCTTGAACTGCATTCCTATACAATGAAAGAGGCCGCACAAATAGAATCACAAAGTAGGTCACTTTTTCGACTACTTTGCCATTATTAATACAAAAACATTAAGGGTGCATTCTACTATGATGGTGAGGCACATGACCAGTTTAATTTGTTGAGGATGCATTACGAGAGGGAATCACTTGGGAATAGATGAATGAAATTGTAGTGTGATCATATGAGTTTAGAAATCATAAATTCATAGACTGTGGACAGCATTATTGCATTGACACAGAACAAACTGTTACATGTCCGAGTGACCTAAATTGTTCACCATGACAAACACAAAACAAAAAAGAAAAAAAAAAGAAACAGTACATCTGACATGGTGATACATGTGTATGCAAGCATGGATGTGTGGATGTATTTGTAAGTTTATAATTATAGACTTAACCAAAGTTCAATTACATATGACCTAGCTCATTTTGGTACATATTAGTCAAGAAATCATCTCATGGGCGACACAGTTTGTATTCTCAAGTCATAGTCAGTAAATAAAAAAGGAAAGAGACAGAAGCAAAGCCATATACAAGCTAAACAGGAAGCTTCAGGCACATCTATTTTTAATGGTTATTTGGTCCTTTATGAAGTATGAAGACTCTTTAGTCAATATTAATTGCAAATTCTTTCCAGTTTCTCTTGAAACTTCAGAGTTCAAAGGGGCACAGGAGAAGGGTGGAAAAAAACTCTTGTTTCCACCTTTAACAAAACTCTGATTTCCAGTACTAAATAAAAGGGACCTTGAAGCAATTGTTAAGCAAACAAATAATTTCATGAAGAGTAAGATTAGCAATAAGATAAATCGTCTAGATGTTTGCTCCTTCAAACTGGTATCTCCGCGAAAGACAGTGATAGAAACATGATGCCAATTCCTGTCTTGTTAAATATAAGAGAGATTGGATGCAACAGAGATGTAACTACAGAGATATCAAGGGGTATCATTTGGTAAGGAGAAGCTAGGGTGCCCTAATCCCTGCCCTAAAAAGTGCCACAATGATACAGATACGAAAACAATATCTTCAGGATGTGCAGCTTATCATAATACACAAAAAAGGGCAAAACCGTTAAAAACTTGAAATATGCATCCTGAAGACTGTGCCGTCCGAGACTCAAATGCACGAATAGGTTGATGTAGGTTCAGCTGAAGATGAATAAGGAAAGATCCCAAAATTTGATCTCAAGAGGACAGTCAGTCACAGGAGTCTAGTAACAGATGAAATGCATGGATACGTCAAACTAGGAGGAAGTCAAATTAATTTCTCATTAACAATGACTTTTAATTTAAATGTATTTTCTATATAATTCCTTTATTTCTAAAAAGGTCAAATTATCATAGATGGATGTGTCCGTGCAGAGTACAATAGTTGCAATGCATGTATTAAGTCTTCCGGGAAAGATGAGATATTTCTGATGTCCAACAAAGGGGCACTCTATCTAAATCAGAAGAATAAATTCAAGTGTGGCAGCATGGCTAAAAGGGAAGGCTCCTGATATAACATGATGTATATCGAGGACGTCAAACTAGAACACCAATCAGCATTTGGAAGTATATCACTAAGCACCAAGGCACTGTAATATCCACACTAAAGGACCGTGACATGAACTGAGAACAAACATGATGATCTTAATACATTTTTGGGCTAAATGAGCAAGATTAAAAGAGCCTCGTCAGTGTAATATCCACACTAATCCCATCAGTTGAATCCCTCAAAGCAAGAAGTTAAATGGCATGTCCTATATAAAAAAATCACAAAAGTAGGAATAAAGTAATCGGGCATCATATACCTTAAATTTGGCATTTGTTGTCCAAACTCGATCAATCATGTACTCCCAATCCTCTTGTGAAACGCCTTTATATGAGTTGTTTCTGGGGTTTATGTCATCCTTCAACAACTTCTTATAATGTGCACGCATGCGACTCCTCCAATCTTTGTATCTCAGCTGGCATATTTTCATAATAGTCTGCCTTACGACTTCATCCTCATCATAATTTTTGATCTCAAATTTATCCTGCAAACATGTACTCAATAATATAGATTATTAATAAACAATATATGGAAATAAACCTAATTATATGTAGTAAATAGATCCACCAATACCCGAACTCTTTGAATAATTGACTTCTTTAGGGTGTCATCAATGTCATCCCAATACATAACATCCTGAAGTGGTGCAGCAGCCCAAACTTCAACGCCAATCTGGTTTACAAGAGCAGTAGCATTATCCCCAACTGGAGCCCTTTCCTAGCGGGGATTGACACTTGAAGCTTGCCGATTTTTTGTACCATTTTCTCTACAGCTTTACCACGCGTCTTACCCCTATATTTTTCTTCGGTGAACCTGTACATCAAAAAAAAGAAAATAGCCTTAAGCTAGACAATAGATAGACCAGATTTCTATTTCAGACTTCATTAAAATCAAATAAGATTATATCCATTGGATTACCTGAACCACTAGCTAGTGACTCCATAGAGGCACATGCATTTGAAGGTTATTGGACCCCTCAGCAGTGGTATCTTCAGGTGTCGAAACAAGACGTGATGATTTACGAATGGGACCATTGTATACGACCTACACATACAAAATACATAGATATTAAGGCATTATTAGTAACATAATTTAAACACAACATATCACTCGAGGTTCATATCTTATATATTACCTTTTCCTTTGGTTGATTAGAAGGCACATTATTATCATCATCACTGCTGGATGAACTAAGCAAATCATCACACTGGCCCGGTCGATACTCATTACCATCTCTCTCACTCACATTTCTTTTGCTATTCTTACCAAAACTTGTTTGGGTGACCTTCTCAAATGGAGTTAATAAATTTGAGGCACGAAGCAAACCCAAAGCATCTAATTTCCTTTCGTTACTAGCAATATTTTCATTTCTTTGCTTCTCATATGCTGACGTCATCCGGGCTGCTTGTCCGGTCTTAAATATACTCTGCTCTTTGATTTTTCCATCTATGACAATAAAGAAACAAATGAGTTCCACAATGTAATTCCAATTTTCATTGTATGCATTCCAAATGTGTGAAGTTGGAGGCATTTGACACATAACAAATGTTATTTTAGACATTCCAATGCAATAAGTAAGAAGCCTAAAGAAACTGAACAATAGTGTGCAAGCTGTAATATCAAGATATAGATCACATATTATCGTATAAGATACATTGTTCATAAGATATTTGATTGGAAGCTAATATACTCCTGCATACCATTACTACAGATTTCCAAAAATAATACAACAATAATACAACTCCCTGCACTGTTCAGATAAGCTCAGTCCACTGTTCACTGAGCAGTCCACCCATTGAATGTTCTGTCCTGCTCATCATGAGCAGTCCCTTTAATTTTGTAGTCCTTAGTTTACCTTGATTGCATCAATAAGCCACTGCCTTCATGAGTTTCAGTCGAATCCCTTTCATTTATTGTCCAGATAACTCATGTTCTGTCCAAAACATATCCTATAGCTTAGTCATAGCATTGAATCCCTTTTATTGAATCCCTTTTATTGTACAGAAGAATGGCTTGAATTTTTAAAACAGAAGTCAGGTTCTATAATGACCAAATCCCTCACTCACGGATGTTTTAACTAATTCAGTTTCAAAAACATAAAAAAGAAGAAGGGGAAAATAAGCTATATCATTGAATCTCAAGTCCATACGAAGAAGAAAGAGGATGTTCTTTTATGCCGAAGCACGATACCATGTTAGAGGACTCAACTGGGAATTATATTGAGGTAGGAGGGTGGATATATATAGGATGAGGAGATGTGCATAATAGGAATAAGTTGCATTATAGGAAAAGGTTACACAATAGACCCATTTACAGGATGCAAGTTTATGCAAGTAATGGAAAATTATAAACATATAGCAATCTGGACTAATGAAAGCTCTCAGTAGAAAGATACTAATAACATATCTAAACTGGAGAAAATCTTATCAACATCTTTCAAATATTTTACTTATACCATGCAATATTCTTCCAAACACAAGCAAATCAGAAATGTCATAATTTCAATTCATGAATATCAAAGAAAGAAAAAGTAGTGCAAAAATGTTAAGATTATCAAGTCAATGTCTCTTGTATATTGGAACATGCTACTTTATAAGTAAAATCATATCACTAACGCGACTTCCTCAATATATGGAAGGCATCATGGTTATGAGCTTAAGGATGAAAGGGAATCCTATCACTAAAGCAACTTCCTCAAACAAATATTGCTAACACATGAATTAATAAGTAAAACAATAATCTTGGGTACCTTAGTATTATTGGTAATTGTTGAAGCATTCAGCAAAGGAAGCCGAATGTTGTACTCAGCTAATAAGCTTAACAATGATGAAGTGAATAAAAAGTAATACCATGCTATTTTCCAAACACCACTTGTTCTTTGGTAGCTTTCCCCTGGTTTTTAGAAGATGCACTGGAAGAGGTTTATTTTATATGGCTTTTTGTCTCCATATCAATCTGATATATTGTAGGTTTATTTTATATGGCTTTTTATCTCCATGAGGTGTATATATATAATATATGATGATTTTATGAAATAATATGTTCATTGATAAAAAAATATTTGAGCTAAATCTCAGGCAGATGTGTAAAAATGATTTTATTAGTCATCACTATGACCAAATGGCTGAGGGGAATTTCTAGGTAATTCCTAATGATAACCAACGGCAGGGAACATTTATCAATAAATAATGCATACGACGAATCAATCTGTAACTTGATAATAGTACTCATAACATATAAAGCAAGGAACAGGTATCAATAAATAATGCATACAAAGAATCAATCTGTAACTTGATAATAGTACTCTTAACATAAAGCAATATGCTAATCAAAAGCTGAAATCATGAAGCAACTACAACGCAAAACCAGGAACCCAACTACGAAACATGGTCACACCACAAAAGTGTTCTAAACATATGTGGCTGAGCCATTTAATTCCTCCATCCATAATGGGAAATTAAATGCTTTCTCCAAGACTTGTACCCAAGATCTCCCATCGCTTGGACTAGGAGTGCTTGGATATACCGCGACCGTACAATTAGGTTTGTTTTGCTGAAGAATATAAGCTCTTACTTATTTAGGTAGACAAAGTACAGCCGAATATACGAATGAAAATGTAAGCATCATAAAACCTAATTTAGGTTCAGAAAATTTGATAAGTTATTGCTTAGTTAAACATATGTATTATTGATATGAAATGAAAGCAACTATTCTAACAATCTAACTGCTAAGTATCAGAAGCTGCAGAAATGGGGGAAAATTTTCTTTATAGTGAAGCCAGTTTTAGTTGATTCGTGTTCATGTATCAACCAAAATTGTTGATATCCTGTGTTGGGTAAACCTCCAAGGATACCCATACAGTGAATTGATAAATTTGTGCTAATTGAGCATAAGCTTATAAAAATTTGTCTCATGTGTTTGGAGTGTGTAAATGTGTCAAAAATCTATTAGGAAGCTCATAATTCATGAAATATGTCACTCGTTAAAAGAGCCAAGATGTCCAAAATATTTCAGTTTTTATTTAGAAATCTTGTAATCTTTTTAGTTAGTTGAGAGAGGAGAGGGGGCTCTATATATGGATATTAGTAACTGATAGTGGTATCCTATGGGTGGTCTATATATATGCATCAGTTATGTATAGGAGCATGTATCTAAGGAGAGCATTTGTGGGGATCGGGTTTAGGCTTTGACAGCAATAGGAAGTTGGGGTTCACTTCAAGGTTAGTTAATATGTAGTTGGGTAACTGAAAGTGAAGGGAGAAGAGGGGCTCAACTATGAGGCAGAGTGCCAGCTGTA